>NEWO01002492.1:3481-17221 GCA_003013225.1 Phalaenopsis aphrodite
GAGGGAGGTGATTCCTTAACTTCTTATTATGGCTAGACTTATATATTCTCTTGTAATAGTTGGAATGACGAGTCCACTACGACTCGAATCTCACACAGACTTGAGTTTTACAAGAGTCTTTATGAATTTTAATAGTGCCAGTTCCATTTCTATTTTGTTACTTCTTTTCTCTGGCTTTGTTTTCATTTGATAGGAGTAGCTAACCTATTTGACAAGTAACATATGGATGCATTTACACTATCCTTTTAACTGCTAGAAGTGCTTAATTAATGAGATAAGGTGACACTTGTGGTTAGTGTTCACGACTTAATGTATCAGGGATAATCTTATCATAGGGATTAGAATATATAAAATCATTTATAAGTACTCAATATATCTTTGTAGTGATTTCATTAGAAATTAGAAGTGATTTAGTTAGATGCAATGATTTAAAAGAATAATTGACCTCATTTATCATGTGTGTTTCTGTTTGTGTTATAATAATATAGAAATTTGTAGTACACATAAATATATACATTCGTATGTCGATACCTGTTCGCCTGTTAGACCTTTCTTTCCATTTTATCGAGCATGTTTTAGTTTAGACTTACTTTATATTGTATATTGTTCTGTCCTGATGAATACTTGTAGATGTTTGTGATGGATAAAATTTCTAAATTGTTTTTCTTCCTGCTTATATTTTTTGTATTGACTTTTATACATGTTTAAAATCAAGTTTGGGGAGAGGAAGAGAAATAAATTTTAAAGTTAGTTTACTTCCTTTTAGTTTAATATTATTATAACCATGTTTTAGGCTAGATTTACTTTCTCCTACAGTCATTCAATCATGATTATGCACGTATATGAATTTGATAAGATGTTGTAGTTGTTGGTAGATTCAACTTTTACTTTTTCTTCCTACATTTTATAGAAATAAGTGTAAATACTTAAAATTAAAGTTTGGGGGAAAGGAAAATTTACTTTAAAAAGAAGTAAACTAAATTTTATTTATCCTCAATTAACTATATTCTTAAAATTAATTTAACATGACCTTGGATATTAGAGTTTAACTTTAAATAACTATATTTATGTTTGTAAATATTATGGTAAATTTAGGTTAAAGTTTTTAATAACGAAGGTCAATTCTAAAGTTAAATATATTTGGTATTAAAGGATAAGGCTATGTTTTTTTTTATTTAAAGTAAAGGAAATTACATTTTTGAAGTATTAAGAATCTTAGAGTTTCATTTAAGAAGAAAAGAATGAGACTTTATGAAAAATCATCAAAACTAATATGAATTTATAAAGTAAAGAAAGGTGAAAATTTTTAACTTTAAGAAGAGGATCATGAAGTTCAAAATTATTAAAGCCTATCCAGATATAGTAATCCTCACTTGAAAAAAGAAAAGAAAAGAAATGATTGAAAAGATCCTGAATTAAAAAAAAAGGAGTGTGAGGAGAAACTTTAGAAGATGCCTAATAAAAAATTGGCTTCACTTGAATCAACTTGAGGAAAAGACTTTATTATATTTTATAAACTTGTATTTGAGTGTTAGCACCCTTACTAGTAAAGTTTTCAGAAATTCTTTTCATATGTATATTCTAAGTATCCTTGATATAAAAAATTACAGTTCTTCTTGAAATAAATGAAGATTAAAAAATCTTAGATTTGATTACAAAGTATTTTTATACTAATAATTTTAATCTAAGTTTTTTAAAGTATTTTTCATATGGATATTCTAAGTATCCTTGATATAACAAATTACAGTTCTTCTTGAAATGAATGGAGATTCAGAAATTACAAAGTATTTTTATACTTATAGTTTTAATCTAAGTTATCAAAAGTTTTTCTTAAATTATAATATTTTATTTATTAAACTAAAGTATATAATTTTATAAGTTAATCTCTATCTTAAGTCATATTTTTATGTAATAAAAGAGTCACTTGATGACAAGTAACATTTAAGTTTGGGAGATTTTGACAAGCCTAAAAATTACCTACTTTTTCATATATATTTTAAGCTCATGTTTAATGATATTTAATGATATGACACTTTAAAGGAAGATATTTTACATATTTTTGGTTTTAGGTACAAGAATGGACTTTTGGAGAAATTGAAACAAAAATGGTGCAATTTAGAGTAAAAACGAGCAAGAAAGAATATTCTGACTTGGCACATTTCGCAATGTTTTTCTATGCTTAATCCACTTTACCTTTCTTACATATTTTAAATGAAATTACCTTTAAAGAAAGGTTGTTTGCATGCTTATTTTGTAGTATATCTGTTAGGAGCGAAACACAACTGAAACGGGCTGAAACGGAGCCAAACGAAGCAAAATGGTGGAGATGCTGTAGAGTGGCGCTTGATGCACCATTTGACAGAGAGCTGGCGCCAAATGCGCCAAAGACAACTTTTTGTGGTTCAAGGCAATTTGAGATGAATTTTGCATGAATTTCAAAAGGGACACTTTTTCTAAACACTCCTAGAGTGATTCAATGCATCTAAACACTTTGGAAGGTTCTTTTATGAAGGGACATGTCTCTTGGATCAATAGACATGTCTTTTGAATTCCAAAGAGCTAAATTTTGGATAGAATTTTGGAGGGAGGTAGCCTCTAATAAAAGAGAGGGAAGTCTAGGGCAAAAGGTGTGTGTGTGTGTGTGTGTGTGTGTGTGTGTGTGGCATGAGAGTGAGAAGAAGGAAAGGGAAAGAGAGAGAGAGAACGTCAAGGGCTTAAAGATTTTCTTCAAGGATTATAAGAGGAGAGGGAAGGTAAGAGATTTCTTCTTCATTACACTTAAAAGAGAGAATTGAGAGTGCTTGTAAGGAGGGAAAGTGCTTGAAAATAACTTTTAGAAATTTGCTTGGGAAGGATTGTGAGATAAGTTGTGTTCTTTTATTTCTTTATTTTATAAACTTGCTTTTATATATGAAATTCGTGTTTTCTCATATCCTTCTCATGAATTTTGAGTAGTTTTCTTTATCCTTCTCCCAACTTTGAGAAATGGTTCTGTAAAGAATTGATTTTGTTTTATACGGTTTGAAATGTCAAAAATTTGTGATGATTTGAACCTTGATCTTGATTTACTTTTCAATTTGGCCAATTGAAATGCTAATATGTGTTGAGAAACATATGTTATAAAAGGGTTTTGATTTCTACAACATAGTGAGAATCACATTTGATTCCAAGGGAGAGGATGTCATCCATGTGGTTAAATGCAAATAAATAGGGAAATATTCTTTGTTGGATGCAAAATTGAAGATTTTAAAGTGACTGATTAAAATCCTCAATTTGATCCAATTTCTTGGAAAGTAATGCGAGATTTTTAGCCCTCAAGTGAGGGAGTAGTGGGAGCTCTGGAGTGGTAGTCGGTATCCTCCCAGCCTAACCATAGAATTAGGGACCAAACTTTGGATTAGTCAATGTTCTTTATGCACTTGGAAGAGGGTAAAAAATAGGAATGCTCCTATTTGACACAAAAAAAAATATATTTTCAAATGATTTTAATTTATTCACAATCCATATACTCATTGTAAAGGGAAATGATGATTTCTTAAATTTGAACTCTTCGTACAAAACTTTGTCTAGTCTTAGTAAATTTAATTTTGAACTTTAGAAATTGTTTTAGTGAAATCAGTTCTTTAGTTACATTTCTGTTAGCTTTCATTAAACTCATTTTAACTTGTCTTTCTTAATTTAATTTTATAGCTTGAATATTGTGATTTATGTTACTATCATAAGAATTTCTATCTTCCAAAATAGCACTTGATAGTAGTAGACTAAAATTAGCCTAAGAGTTTTCTTACTACGCTTCTTTGTGGGATCGATACTGGGGTTTTTAAAGAAAGCCCTATATTACTTGAAGTAATACATGCACTTGCGTACAACTCCTAGTGTGTGAACTAATTTATATATTTTATAAACATTTTGATTTTGCACATTAACTACTTAATATAAATTGGGTCAAGTTTTTGTTCATATTTTTTTAAAGCAAAATTACTCCTTAAAGTTCGGGACGGATCAAATTTTTGGCATTGTTACCGGGAATTTAAATTGACATAAAGCGTGCAAAAAGAGAACACACACTAAGGGTGCATCAAGTTTTTAACAATGTTGCCAAGGAAGCTTTGGTAAGAACTTTAGGAAAATTTTAGTTAAACCTATAAGGCTTAGACTTGGAATTTATAGTATTATTATATAATGTGTTTAATTATTGTGTTCAGTTTAAAGAAAATTCCAAATACCAAAAATATTTTTGATATCTATCCTATTAGTTAAGTCTTTTGTTTTGTATGTGTAGTTTAGAAGCTACAGGCCTTGAATTTTACAAGATAAATTTGGAGAGAACTTTTGGGACAGATTTGAAGGACTCCATGGATTTAATGTAGAACTAGCAGATCAGTGATATAATTAATATTCAGATTTGGATTATAATGCTAGTGGCTTTGAAAGAGTAAACCCAAAGTGAGTGTCAAATTTTCAAGAAGATATGTTTATAATTTTAATTTCTCAGCTTGCAGCTATTGAGAGGAAGTTAGATCGATACATAAAAAGATATCCTCAAGGAACCCCAATTATTGAGGAAAATTCATTTAGACAATGGATTGAAACTGACAATGAGATACATAATTCTTATTTTGATTATTACAACCCATGTTGGGAAATCATTTGAGTTTTTTAACGGAAAAAATAATTTTGGAGGAGAAGACCAATTTTGGGAAGATAATCAAATTAATCAGACAAATTGTTGGAATAATCATGGCTATTATAATAATGAAATTTCTTTTCTTCATGGATTTAACTCCAACCCACATAATCAGGAGAAGGATTTATTAGAAGGGGTTGTTATTCAAATGGAGAGTGAGCGAGAGGGTCAAGGTACCACAGTAAAGAATATGGAAAACCAATTGGTGCAGATTATTAACTCAATTAATAATCCTCCTCAATTTAACTCTAACCCACAGGATGAGGAGAAGGAATTAATGTTAGAAGAGATTGTGAATCAAATGAAGAGTGAACTGGAAAATAAAGAGGCCACAATAAAGGAAAATAGAAAACCAACTGGGGTAGATTATTAATGCAATTAACAATTACCCCCAGAGATTTTACCTAGATACCCTGAGATAAACCATAAGGAGATGAATGATGAGCAATTTAAAATTATCAAACTATTATTTAGAAGATAATTCAATGAAATGTTTCAAAGGAACTTTGAGTTGAGAAATGAGGATAAGGAGATTGAAAAACCATTGGAAAAAATTCCTAAGGAATTAGAAAAACCAATTTCCTCAACTAAGATAAATATAGAAAACCCACCACTACCATTTACTCAATACCAAGGGAAAGAATTGAAAAACAACTCTAAATAAAAGAGTTATCTTGATGAATTTAATCCAGAATCTGAATCATCTAGAGGTAATCCAATCCAAATTTTGGGAGATCTTGAAGTATCATATAAAGATCCATTTCTTATAAATTTTAATGATGATATTAATATGAAAATTGAGAAAATCACTAGAAGAATATTGGATCTAGAAAAAAATATGAGGAACAATGATATGAATCGATTTGAAAAGGAAGAGCTGAAAGAAAATTTTAAATTTGAGGACTTTGTAAGAATCCCTGGATCTGGAAAAGATTGGGTGATCAATCAAGAATTACTTAAATAGAAGTTTGATGCGGTTGGAATCATTTGTTGGGTTGATGACGTTAAACAAAGCACTTTATGAGAGGCAACCCATAGTTTTCAGTGTGGTTTGATTTAGTGTGCTTGAGAGTTATGATTATTAGTGTTGTATTATGTTTGATTTAGTATGGATTTATCAGTTTGATTGATGATTGTTGGATGTTTGGATTGTTAGTGGTTTGATTTGTATTTTTGCATGTCGTGAGCACAATGATTCCTTAACTTCTTTTTATGGCTAGACTTATATATTCTCTTGTAGTAGTTGGATTGACAAGTCCACTACGACTCGGGTCTCACCCGGACTTGAGTTTTACAAGAGACATTATATCGATCATGTGCTTTAAGATTCACAAACTTTGTATTGTCAAAAATATCTTTCCCTTTTCCACCCTTTTTCTTGGGAGCCCTCACAGAAATCTAGAGAAATTCAAAATCACTTTCATACATTAGTTCTAAAGGCTCCTTCAAGTAATTCTGATGCAAATGAAGCTTCCAACCATGGATTTCTCATTAATATATCCAAAATTTGTGATTTTTGGCCTCCACTAAGTGTGGAAGAAATCCATGGTGAACCAATAAAATTTATATGCAAAAATGTAGATCTAACCTCGAGAAGATGAAATTCAGTAATTTTAAGCTCTAAATATTGAAGAATCATGAGCTTTGGGGAGCCCTAGGAGTGATTTTTTTTTTGCAAAATAGAGAACGAAGACGTGTTTTATGCTTGAAAATGGCTATGGTTCAATTTAATTCACGATTTAAAGGGCATTTGGCTGATTTAGTCAGTCTGACACTAGTTTCAACACCCAGGCGCCCTGCTATTTTTAAGTCTGGTGCTTAGGCGCCAGTCCTAATTTTTGCAAAATTATTTTGTTAAACAACAACATAGAAAACCTAAGGTCCTCGAGCCAAAATTACATTGATTTAACATGAGTTCACTAATCAATTCGCATCTCAACATCACCCAACTTCCATTTGCTCAATTATAACCTTCAAAATTCAAATCATCCAAATATACTAACACATTATATTTCTCACAAATTAACACAATTTCATTCATACCAATAGAGTTTCAGTACAATGGACACAACGTTGCAACAATAGAAATCAAGCAAATAGAAACACATGTACCATACCATGTAGTAACAAACACACACATTCCTCAAAGGTCGACACAATAATGACAAACATAAACATCGAGTTTTTAACTCACCTAAACCTTCAATCACTAGTAATTGTTGTCACAATTGTCTTTTACCTTTTTGTTCATCGCTGAATAGTTTTGAACAAATAAATGGTGGAAAGGAGCACGAGAAAATTCTTCAATAACTTTTTCTCCGATCTTGTTGTTATCACGATACATATTCACCTAATACTCCTGATAACACACTACGTGATTGAATTTAATTCTCACCTGCCACTCCAAATGCTGGTATTGGTGATACATGTCACTTAACTTGTTGTGCAGAGTTGCTAACTCCTCTTCAACTTTTGTCAATGTGTCAGTGACCTGCTCAAGAATTAGTGCAAGGAACCCATTGAAGTAAGTTTGGGCATCCTTGTGCACAAGCTTATTCTCATTCACACCACCATTGCTCTTACTCTTCATTGGAACAAGGAGGTTGAAGTAAGCACTCAATTCCTCTCCAAAGTTACTTCTCTTAGGACTATACAAAGTGCAAGGCTCTAAGGACGGGATTAAAATTATTTTAAAGGAAAGAAATGGGTTAAAACTGTTGACGGCAATTTTTCCATGTTCTATAACTATAGCGCCTAGGCGTTGGGTCTTCTACAAGCTGGCGCTTACGCGCCAGGTTTGGCACCTAGGCGCTAGTGTTCAAATAGGCGTCGTTTGGCCTCACATAAAATTTTTCACGTCTCAATCTCATTTTAATTATCAAATCAGCATTTTACACCTCCTTACATCTCGTAGGTTTCAGTACTACACATAGGGTCTGTATAACTACATCAATCATAAATCAATTCACACTGATAATTATGGGTTACCTCTCACAAAGTGCTAGGTTTAGCATCGCCAGCTCAATATATCAAATGTTTTTACTCTAGTTGACCTAACATTAGGATCTTTTCATACAAAGGCTTGTTTCCATAAATGTAATTTTTTAGTCTATGTCCGTTTAATTTAATTATTCATTCAGTTTTCAAATCTTTAATGTCCACAACACCATAAAGATAGACTTTCATTACAATAAATGGTCCTGAACACCTAGACTTAAGTTTTCAAAGAAATAATTTTAATCAAGTGTTGTAAAATAAAACCTCCTGTCCAAACTCAAAATCTTTTCTTAAAGTCTTTCGATCATTCCAATTTTTAATCTTTTCTTTATAAATTCTTGTATTCTCATAAGATTCATATCTAATTTCCTCGAGCTCATTTAACTATACTAATCGTATCTCACAAGCATCTTTCAAGTTTTAATTAAATTCTTTTATTGCCCAATAAGCTTTATATTCTTAACTCGTCCAGCAATTAATCAATTATTTTAGTCTTGAAAGCTGGTCAAATGCTTGAACCAATTTATATTACACGGCTAATGTGCAAGATTAAATATTATATAAGTTGATAAAATGGTTTACACACTATGAGTACTAAGCAAGTATACTATCGTTTCAAGTAATATATGGCTCTAATGGAGTCCTAAGTAACATTCCTACAGGGATAAACAAAACTTTTACAGGTTGACTTTTATAAAATCCTCTTTAAACTATAGTTAACTTATTTAGGAAATTAACTTATCCTACAAAATTTAAAAGGAATGCTAAGTTCACTAAGCAAATGTAGAATAGAAAAGCAAGAAAATCTAAATGGCTAAAATGTAAAGTTACCACTAAGCAATTCTAAACTAACAATGTATAGAAGAGTTCAAATTGTATAAAATGTCCTTCCCCTTGCCATGAGTTTATAATCAGTGTAGGAATCTAATAATTTTAAATAAATGTATTGTGCTAAATAGGAGCATAACTAATCTTTACCCTCTCTCAAGTGCATAAAGAACATTGACTATTACATAGCGAAGTCCCTAAACCTATAGTTAGGCTGGAAAGATACTAGTTGTCACTCTAAAGTTCCCACACACTCTTCACCTGAAGGCTAACATCTCACTTTAGGTTGCAAACATCTGGATCAAATTGTTTTTTTAGTCTATCACTCTAAAATATCTAATTTACGCCTATTAAAACTTATTTCTCTATTTTTTTGCACTTAACCCCATGGACTATATTCTCATCCATGAGACTCTTACTATATTGAGAAAAATCATAGCCCTTTTGGGTCATTATGTTTCACAATCAATTTTAACTAAGCAATTGGTCAGATCGATAAGTAAATTAAGAGAAGATCTTAAATCATCACGATTTATGGAATTAAAAGCACTTCCTTTAAACTTTATTCCTACATATAATTAATCTTCATTGCAAAGAGAAAGATAAAAGAAACTACTCAGATCTCTTAGGGAAGACACAATAACACCTAGATTTATAGATAAATTTAAGTTTACAAAACAAGAATAAGTAAAATAGATAAAATACCCAACTTATCTCAAACTCCTTCCCAAGCAATCCTCATAGTTCCTTTCAATTACTAACTCTCCTTACAATTCCACTCTAATTTAACTTAGAACTATAGTGAAGAAACTATCTCTCACTTCTCCTCTTCTCCTCCAAATTTAAGCAAGCCATCAAGTAAATCCTTAATTGAATCTCCCCACTCCAAGAATGTCTCTCTCTCTCCAAAAAGACTCTCCTTAGAATCTTTGGAAGTCTCTTCATGGAGTTCTCAAAATCACCATGAGTCACTTCAAGCTCCCCTTCAAGGGCATTCCACATTCACTGAACCTTCTTGAAGATTGTTTCTGACACCTAGGCACAAAATTAAGGTGCTTAAGAGCTTGCCTCTCTGTTTTCTAGCTCATAAGCACTAGATCCTGGCGACACTAGCTCAACTTTGGTCTTTTTTCTTCCTTTGACTCCAAATTTCTCTATTTTTTTTCCATTTGCTCCACTTGTTCCATTTATTGTACCTGCAACCAAAAACATTAAAAATACCTTTCAGTAAAGTGCAATATCATTAGAAATAGACATTAAATGTGTAAATAGAAGTAATATATTTTAGTCATGTCAGTTCTAATTCAACTGGCAAGTGACAAGACTTTCTAAATATGAGTCAATATGGAGACATTCCTATAAAAGTTTTGTAAGTAGACTTATAGGCTCATGATGCATAAGCAAGTCTAGTAGACCAATCTTTCTCATTAGGATTTACAATTTTTTCCAATATTGTTTTAATTTCATGATTGAATGATGATACACCAAAATAATATGTTGTTATAAGTAGACCAAACCCAAGACTTGGTCATTTTAACCCATTTGGACCCATGCACTAAATGTGACCTAACCACCCTAAAGTCACCAAGTTAACTCCACCCCAGCCATTAGTTGGACTTAGTGACCAGTCCAAACATTATGAAACCACCTAAATCATGCCATGGACCAAAGGTTCCCCAAATTAAGGGATATTATTTCCAAAAATGCACACGCTTAAGATATCTTTGCCAAATCAAAGAACATTTGCATTAAATTGTTGTGATGGATTCCTCTGGATGCCCTGAGCTCCTAGCCACCTCCCTCTGGCCGTCCAACTAGTCTAGTGGCCGAAAAAGCTCTAAATCGAGAACCACCCCCATGGCACCTCACCCAAATCAAACCTAGAGGCCAGCTCATCCAAATTAAATTGAAGAGCTCCTTTGCCCTCCACATAAGCACCACAATACACCCAAACTTGTGCCCTGAGAGCCACCCCATGATCATTTTTATAAAAACTCACCTCCACGACCATGGGAGGTGTGCTAAAATTTTCTCATAGAGAGCTTCCCAAATCTCACAAAGCTTCCTTGAGACCTCTACAGCCCATTCCAATCACTCCACTGCGTTGATTCCCCCTGTGTAACCCTAATTTTGAGCTTGAAAATTAGGGCAGTAACGAGACATCTCTCAAAAATCCACCAAACTTTAATTGCTTGTGCCCACACCTTCAAAACAGTAAGAGAAGACAAAGCCCCATCAGATTACCCACTGAAATAGCCTCCACCATAACGCTAAACCAACACCTGAAATCGAGCTTGGTCGAATTCATACCTAGGCCATACACCATAGCAAGAAGCTTATTCCCTAATCTCCTTGGACCCCAATGAATGTGTCAAGTACCTCTGATTGAAGCCTCCGTTCTCAGAGCAAAGGTATAAAACTTCTCCTCCTCCTCCCGAGCCTATTTTGATTATCCATTTACTTGGGCTTGATTTCATGACACATTAACAGTATGGATGTGTTCGTCTCACAAAAAAGAGAATTTTAAAAAAAATTCACTTAATTTGGTTAAGAAATGAGAGAGATCATAAGCCTTGAAGGTGGACGGCTCTCAGCCTAAGCCATTGGGGACGATGACCACGCGCCGTCCAATCGCGCGTGTATTAAATGGATGGTCAGGATGAAGCCAGACAACGCTTATTTACACAAACAACGGGACACGTGGCTACTGGCATGGACGGTGACGTCAAATAGAAGTGCGCCGCGTGGAGTTTCGGAGCTGCCTAGGATCTACATGGCGCCACGTGGATAAGTAGAAAAATAGTACTTTTTCTATTTATTTAAACTCCCTAAACTTCAAAAATCCATAACTTTTTGTAGAAAAATCACAAAAATAAAATAAAAATACCCTCTTACTCAGTGAACAGAGGAGAGCAATGTGAAATAAGTTTCAAGTCCATTTGATGCATACTTTATTTTTAGTTAATTAAAGACTTTTTTGAATCATTTGATTCTCAATGCATATTTACACATCACCTTGGCTTGAAATTTTGGTATGTTGTAGCCTCTATCAAGGGAAACATCCTTTGATTTCTCCAAAGTCAGAGGAGGTTCCTATACAAAGATCCATATTTTTCAAATTCTTGCACATTATTTCCTTAAAATAATCATGAAAATTAACATATTGATTAGAAAATTCTAAAAAAATTTTGAAAGGTCCACCATGACCAGAGAAACTTTTGGAAATAATTTCATAGGTCAAGTCATTTAAAATGCACTTAAATTTTACAAACACTAAATCACTAAAATAACTAATTTTGGAAAACATAAATATTTAAATGACTTAATTTTTTATCTTCACTGTGTTTTATAATCCAAATAACTCACTATAAAAATTTCAAAATATTTTGAGTTCATTTGATAACTTAAGTTGATTTTTAAAGATAAATACCACTTTTGACACTTAATGATTTTTAAAAATAAAAATATAACTCACAAAATTATGAAACTTAGTTTTTTGAGTTCTCTGTGATCAGGGATATTTTATAAAAATAAAATAATATTTAGAATAAAAACTTGATTTTTAGCCTATTTTAAATATTTAAAAATTCATAAAAAACACAAAAATAACAAAATTCATGGAAATGTTCTAAACTATTTCCTAATCACTTAAGAATAATTAGAATATTTTTCCTAATTTTCTAAATAAAGATATTGAATTTTAAAGCTTCAAAATAATTTTTAAAGGCTAAAAATGAGTTTTCACTAAAATAATTCCAATAAATCAAAGAAAAATTAGAAAAATATGAAATTTGCTCCTCTGGGTTCTCTAATCTTAGAGAGAATTTTTAAAGACACAAAACTTAATTTTCATCATTTAAAATATTTTATTTTGGTTAAATAACCCAGAACTTAAGATAATTATGATAAATCATAGAGAATTCAAAAAATCATCAAATTTGGTCCAAAAACTTCTCTGGTCTAGGTATACCTCCGATAAAAATTTCAAAGGATTAGAATTTACCTTGGTCAAGTTAGGAATTTTCTTTGAAAAATCCTATTTTTACATGAAAATAATTATATAAAATAAATTAAATTTTGAAAAATCACATTTTCTCCTTTGATGTCTCGATTGACCCATGAATGAGGTTGTATAAAAATTTCAAAGTCATTTGAATTGAATTTGACAAATTATGAAGTGTCAGAGCCTTAGGTGCAAATTTGTAATTTTGGAAATTTAGAATTAATTAGCATTTAGGCTTAAGTCAAGGAGGGAAATGGGTAACCTTTGATCTTAATCAATTTATTTGATGTTTGGAACACAAGGGGTTAATTGGTAGAAACAAATCTTACTTTCTTAATTTAGTTGATAAATTTTTAAATTAATAAAATTGGAAGTTTATTAAAATTAAATAATCGTGGACTTAGGGGTATGATTTTTGAAGTCAATAATTAATCAATTTAATACCCCTATTTTGATTTTCAAATAAAAATTCAAATTATGAATCATGACCACTTACAGCTTAACCTTTTCAAAACTAATTAAGACACTCACCTAGGTCTTAAGGGCTTAGTGGTGACTTAGGCCAAATAAAAATTGACTAAATAAGGATTAGAGAAATAAACATAACATAATCAAACA
Source organism: Phalaenopsis aphrodite (assembly GCA_003013225.1). NCBI lineage: Eukaryota > Viridiplantae > Streptophyta > Magnoliopsida > Asparagales > Orchidaceae > Phalaenopsis > Phalaenopsis aphrodite. The sequence continues at coordinate 16,615 of NEWO01002492.1, forward strand.
TCCTTGAAACACCACTAAGCCTAATTAAATTGGCTAAGTGTTCGGGTTACACCAACTTGCCCTTTAAGGAAATTCACTCACATAATTTTCAAATGAAGTGATAAATGATAATTACCCCATTCTTAGGGATAATTAAGACATCAATGTTCACTGAGCATTGGAAGTATTCACAGGATGAAGCATTGAGCAATATAATAAGTTTAAATGGACTCGAGGCTTTTCACCAGTTGGTGAGAGGGAGGCATGAGCCTGCTTCCTCCTCCTAACTTATTGAATACCTCAAAGGTCTATAAACTTAATACATTTTATTCAATGAAATCATCCTTAATTAAACTTCTAAGGACTAACCAAAATACAACATAGAGTTAGGAAAACCACCAAAACTTTACTTTTCCTGCTCTTCATAAATGCCCTCACATTCATTTTTAAGTTTGAGGTGGTGGAACGAGAAAACTTGTCAGGTACGCTTTTACAGTTTATAGTACCGTCTTTCTTGGGTCTTTTCCTTACATGCTTCTCTTTATGCCTACGTTGTTTCTTTTTTATACTTGAATTTGCCTACATGTATGAAAACAACATAAACTTGCATGTTAACCAAAACCAAAGC
>NEWO01002493.1:0-11680 GCA_003013225.1 Phalaenopsis aphrodite
GGGGCTCAATTTGATTATTAGGAATGTTAGGAAGAGTTTGGGATTCAAATTAAGGTAATTGAGTGGGCTTTGGGGTTTAATTGGGTCATATGGTCAAAATTGGGGATTTTATTTTGTATCAAAATTGAGCTCAAAGCATGGGTAAATTTAGCTTTAATTTTGTTTTAAATGATCATATTTATGATATATTTGATTTTATAATTGAAATTGGGGAAAATTGTGATGAAATTGAGGGACATTTGGGGTGAATTTGGAGAAATTGTGCCTTTAGGAGCAATTTGTGGGTTTTGGTCAAGACGATCAAATTAGGCAAATTGGGTTTAATTGAAGGGTCCAAATTAGTTTTGGAGTCATTTGAAATGATTTTGAGGGTTTTGGAAAAGTTTGGGCCACCAAGGGCTTTTTTGTAATTTTGGCAAATTTGGGGGTATTTTGGTAATTTTAAAATTTTTTGGAGGTTTTGGGCAATTTGGGTAGTTTAAAATGGTTTGAAATGATTTTTGAATAGACTTGGGTAGTTCGAGTAACCTTGGGAATTTTGGTCAAATTTAAGGTTTGGGGGTTAAAGGCTAAGTTGGGTACTTATGTAAAAATTTGATTGTCAACCACCCAATTTGAGCTTTGGACCAATGGAATTCTCTACTTTGGGCCCTTCATGTACTGGTATTAGCTAGACCTTAGCCTAGAGCTAATGGGTCTAGGTTACCATCTACATGAGTCTCCCAAAAGATCAAGGGATAAAAGCCAACAAGTTAGGGTTTAGGGTTGTGAGTGGGATGTGGTGTGCAAGTGAGTGTAAATGAGTGAACTAGCTCCCATACCAACTCCCAAAGTCAACCCTAAGGCCAAGTAGTCTTATGGGGATGCCCCTTAAGCTCCCTCATATTGACCCCACCTATTATGTGCTAGAGGCCAGGGCCAATAAGTGGAACTTCAAGTTGAGCAGGAAAGAGTTTAGAATTTCTAATGATGAGGGTTCCTTTTTTAGTCATCTAGGAATAGTCAGCAAGAAAGTCCTATGGCTAGACCCTAGGCTAGTAAGGAGGAAACTGAGCCTCAAATAAAAGTGAGGTCAACATGCCATTACAAAAGGATACAACACAATATGTTTTGAAAATTTTCAAAAGTCAAGTTATCAACCGTTTCAGTGTATCGTACAGAGTGATTTCCAACAACGGGTCAGCCTTCAAAAGCACAAACATCAACAATTTTTTCAGACGACATGTGATAGATTGGAGATACTCTACAATTTACTATCCCAGGGCAAACAGACTGGCCAAGGCTTTCAACAAAACACTCGTGCAACTTGAAGAAGACATTGAACAAAAACAAAAGAGATTGACATATTAAATTATTAGAAGCTTTGTGGGCCCACCGGACAACATTCAAAACTCCCACTCAATGTACACCCAACACACTTGTGTATGGATCTGAGATTGTTTTGTTGCTAGAAATCTAGACACCGTCTCTCAGAGTCGTTGTCGCAAACCAAATCACTACTAAAGAAAGTGCAAAGCTCAGACTTGAAGAATTAGAAAGTCTCGAGGGAAAGCGATTAGAGCACAACAACATTTAGAGCTCTACCAAGCTAGGATGGTACATGCTGATGAAAAATTTGTCCGCCCATGGGCGTTCAAAATCATTGACCTTGTACTGGTTTTCAAAAGACCTATTCTTGCACTCCGCAAGATAGGTGGAAAATTAGAACCAACTTGGGAGGGACCATTTGTCATAGAGAAAGTCTACTCAGGAGGAGCTTACCAGCTGGTGGTTTTTTAAAGAGAAAGACTTATGTTTCCGGTCAATGGCCACTATTTGAAGACATATTACACGATATGACATTGCTTGAAATTAACTTTTGGAAATTTTGATTGTTTTGGGGTTATTTATTCGACCAAGCGTCTATGACTGTATCCAAAATTTTGTAATAAATTAACCTCAATAAAATGAAAATATTAGAATTTTCCCACTTTGTTTCCTCTCTTCTATTTCTATTTTTTAAATTTAATTAAATTAAATTTGATAAATAAAGTTTGCAAGTTAAAAATTGTTGTTTAAGAAATGTTTAGTTTTGTTCTTGTTCATGTTGAATTTCACCGCACTGTTGTTTTTCTGTTTTCTACAGAAAAATGTCGTGATGTAAGCTGATATTCAATTTTAAAGACGGTTTCAATCTTGCACTGAACCAAGAAAGGGAAACTCATGGTGGCATCATAGATTTTGACTTAGACTTCGGTCAAGTCAATGTGGACTATGAGGGTCCCCTAATAGACGTAGTCAGCCACTGAGAAAAATAAGGACTACTGTCACTTTTTAGGATCGGTACTAAAGAATTCTTCTCTCTGAAGTGGATTAAAGTGATAACATAATAAAATTTGATGGAAGGGACTAGTTGTTTACCGTCCATGATAACCACATCAATGGGGAATTTAATTGGTGCAAATGATAAAAAAGTGTCGGATGCGTGACTTAGAAGAACTCAACGCTGAAAAGCTAATCCTTGCAAGCACTGAGCCATCTTATGTGAGGAAAAGAGACGCTTGAAAGAGGCAGAAAATTTACTCACCCCAATTTTTGAGAGGAAAATTTATGATCCCTGCATGAGAGAGACTTCTTCTAGTTTGCCTACTACGGAGGACAAGTTAGAGTTTGCTGCAGAGGAGATACTATGAACAATTTTAGATGAGCTTTATAGAGGTTACTAGATGTGCAACATGGAGATTCCTGTACAAGCATCAATGGGAGGAGCTTTCGTGGAATGCCCAACATGCATTGTTCTCCATTTGGATCACTATAGTTCCTTTGAGGAGTTCACAATCGCTGATATAGAATGCGAAAAGGCAAGAGACCTAGAGTTTGAGTCATGTATTCCATTATCTATAGAGCCAAGTTAGACATGGTATCCTACAGATGTGGAAATGAGGGAGCAGCCTTGACAGTCACAGATGGTCACCATTGCAGAATTGGATAAGATGAGCAAAATGAAGAAGAAAGAATTTGAATTCTATAAATAAATTCAAGGAAGATTTGTAGATATAATGAAGGGCCTGGAGCTGTATACAAGGGTCCTCTTTAAAAATGACGAAAAGAGAATTCTTAACTGTGTATTTGATCTGAGAGACAGAGGTCGAGCTGGTCTGCAAATGGAGAGAACTTGTTTAGAACCACAAAAGTGGATGCAAAAAAAGTTAGGATAACCATCCAATGTGGTTGTTGCTACAATGTCACCAAAGATAGAAAAGGGAACCCCCAGGTATCTTGAGATACGATGAGGTGGATCCATTGCCTCCCGCAATAAAGTGGATGATAAAAAGGATGGTCAGATGGAGCGTACTGCCAACAGACTGCATTATGAACAGTTGTATCGTCAACATTTATGAAGAGGGAAACTGTATCCCCCCACATATAGATCACCATTATTTTTTCAGACCTTTCTCCACGGTCTCGTTCATGAGTAAAAGCAATATTCTTCTTGGAGGAGAAATCGACATTGTTGGACCTCGGGAGTTCAGAGGATCAGTTGCAATTCTGCTATCAATGGGTCTGGTACTAATTTTGAAGGGAAAAAATCGATCTAGCAAAGCCCTACATTCTTGGAGTTCCACGATGCAGAGTTTCCATTACATTGAGAAGGATGGACAATAATAAGATGCCACATGGGTTCCGTCTAGATCCACAATTGGAGGAGTTGTGCCCGTACGAGCTATGAGATGGTTGCAACTCTAAGTACACATAAAAGGAATTCTTGTCCTGAAGCGTGGCTTAGTAGGCCAACTTGATCAGGAGCTCATCCCAAAGAGGACAGATAGAGAGTTTTTGTCACCTTTTGTATCGCGTCAGAGTAGCATATATGATATGTATTCAACATATAATGTTTCAGATGTATTTAACATATGATGTTTTTAGATTATATCCAGCGTGCCACCCATTGATAGTTTCGGCATACTTTCAGCTTGTAATACATATTTAAAGAAATGCAATGAAGTTACCTTCAAAATTTAATCTGTTTGTTGAATTGCCCTTTGGTGCGATTGATAAAAAGTTGTGGAACCATACATTGGTTTTGAATTATAATGAACAAAGAACAATACAACGAAAGTCTGATATTAAAATTTAAACTTCTTCTTGAAAATCAACCAATCAAAATTAGATTTTGAAAATGTACTTTGATAATTAAATAATGATAAATACAACAAGAAAAGAAAATGAAAAATTGCTCGAGTTTAATTCTCTCGAGTTTGAGGTTTCTTACTATTTGCTTGCGTAGCCCGAATAACTTTTTATATACCAATTTCTTCACATTCTCATGCAGTCTTTTACTCCTCACAATCTCTTCAATATTTCTGCACCACTATCAATCTTCGCATCCCCCATATTGGTGGGCTCAACAACACAAACGCCTTTAAACTATGTTCACTTTATTCTTGGGAGCAGTGTCGACACTCTAATTCCTAATATTTTCTTTGCGATAGGTTTTAATTCCATCTTAAATGGAGTGTGTCAACTATTCTAATATTTCTTTGCATTTGGGATAGGCCTTTGAAGCTCTATTCACATCTTTGCATTCGGGGCAGGCGTTTGATGCCTTATTCACATCTTTGCATTTTGGGCAGGCCTTTGACGCCTTATTCACATCTTTGCATTTTGGGCAGACCTTTGATGCCCTATTCCCATCTTTACATTTGGGGTAGGCCTTTGACACCCTATTCCTATCTTTGCATTTGGTATAGGCTTTTGATGCCTTATTCCTGCCTTTGCATTCAGGATAGGCCTTTGTTATCATATTCTCATCTTTGTATTTGGGATAGGCCTTTGATGCCCATTCCCATCTTTTCATTTGGGGTAGTTCTTTGTTGCCCTATTCCTACTTTACATTTAGGATAAGACTTTGACGCCCTATTCCCATCTTTGCATTCGGGATAAGCCTTTGACGCCCTATTCCCATCTTTGCATTCGAGATAGGCCTTTGACACCCCTATCTTTACATTAGGGGTAGGCGTTTGATGTTATATTCCCATCTTTGCATTCGATATAGGCCTTTGATGCCTCATTCCCATCTTTGCATTTAGGATAGGCCTTTGATGCCCTATTCACATCTTTGCTTTCCGGATAGGCCTTTGACGCCCAATTCCCATCTTTGCATTTGAGGTAGGCCTTTGAAGCCATATTCCCTTCTCTGTGCTTGTGTTTTCCACTAAATTCGGTCTCCTCGCGCATAATTTAATATCCTTAAAATTTTAAATCGATATCTAAACTAATTTTTTAAGATATTCAATTTGAATCGAGTCTTCACTGAGACTGTTGGTTTGCCCGACAATTGTCCCCAAAATCTCCTTTCTTTTCACTGGTGAGAGTCTCTGTTACTCCCCAACAAAAATCCTCTACTCCTTCCTATTCTACCATGAGTGTGTTAGTTCAGGCAATCGTGTTGTTTTTGTTGTTCTTTTCGGTCAACGCCATAACGTGCGGTGTGCTTGTATGACACACAACACCTATTGAAGGTCCCTTTGTTGACCTTACTTTTGGTTGAGGTCTACTTTTTTCCTCCTTAATAGTCTAGTCTCTAGCCATAAGACTTTCCTGTTGACTATTCCTAAAAAATTTAGAAAGAAACCCTCACCATTAAAAATTCTAAACTCTTCCTTGCTGAACTTGAAGTTCCATATACTAGTCCTAACCTCTAGCACTTAGTAGATGGGGCCACTATAGGGGAGCTCCAGGAGAGTTCTCATAGGATTTCTTGGCCTTAGGGTTGACTCTGGGTGTTGTTCTTGAGCTAGTGCATACACTGTCACTCACTTGCACATTACACCCCACTCACAACCCTAAACCCAAACTTGTTCACTTTAATCCATTAATCTTTTTGGAGACTCATGTAGATGATCCCCTAAACCCACTAGCCCTAGGCTAGGGTTTAGATAAAACTAGTACATTGAGGACCCAAATGGATATTTCGTTTGTCTGTAGCTCAAATAGGGTGGTTGGCACCTCAATTTCACCAAAATACCTAGCTTAGCCTTTTGCCCCCAAAATCTACCCAATTTACCAAAACACCCCCAAACCCTAAGTTTGACCAAAAATCTTAATTTCACCCAAAATACCTAAATTTATTTAGAAATCATCTCAAACCATTTAAAAACACCCAAATTGCCCTAAACCTCCCAAAATTACCAAAATTATTAAAATATTCCCAAAATTGCCAAAATTACCAAAATACACTTGGTGACCCAAACTTTCTTAAAACCTTCAAAATCATTTCAAATATACCCAAAACTAATTTCGACCCTTCAATTGAACCCAATTTGACCCATTTTGACCAAAAGCCCCAAAATTCCCTAAAAGGCCTAATTACCCCAGTTCACCCCAAATGTCCACCAATTTGGTTCCACATTTTCCCAATTTCAATTCTAAACTCAAATTCATCATGAATAAACTCAATTTAAACCAAATCCCAACCCAATTGACCCATACTTTGAGCCCAATTTCACCCAAATCCAAAACCCCCAATTTTGCCCCAATTTAGTTATGTCTCCAAATGTCACCAAATTGAATGCCCAAATCCTAAATTTGACACCCAATTAATGTTGAGAACTTTTTGAAACATCCCCCTAAACCATTTTAAACCCTGAATTTTGACTTATCCGAATTCTAGCTTAACCTAAACCCAAGTCTAACCCAACATCCCCAAATTGATCAAATGTCCAAAATCCTTTAAAGTGAGCCTCCAAATCAATTCAAAATCACTCTAAATCTTTTTTAAAACATTTATGACAATCATACACACAATATTGATAAATTAAATGAGCCCAATTTCATGGCTAGCCTAACCTACCCTTACTTGAACAAATTTGGACCCATGACCCAAAATTGACTTGACAAAGCTGAATTGGCCAACCAAGAACCACTACAGCCACCAAATGCACCCTAGTGACAAGGATAAACTCACCTCACCACCTAAGATGAGCTATGGACCAATGGTCCCTTGATTTAAGGTATTTCACTCCATATTTGGCCAAAACTTGAAATGTCTTAGCCATTGTTGCTTACCCTTGGTAGTTAATCATAATTAGCCACCCCCTGACCTCCCTGAGCTAATAGGTGACCAGAACCTGGCCAGCCATCATTTCAGCTGCAAGAAATAACTAGTATAAAGGAGCCCAAGTTGGCCAAAACTCAAGATTTAACTCACCTGAGCTGGCTAAGCTTGATTGGTTGTTAGGGCCTTTTCTTCCCTCTACTTAGGTAGCACCTTGGCCAGCTCAGCTTAGCCTGAGAGCCACCATAGCCTCTTCTATTTAAACCACCCCCCTCCACGATAATAAAAATGGAGCTAGCAAAATTCCTTTGAGAAAATCTGTCCATTTGCTTCCAGAGACTCTCCAAGAACTCCTCAACTTAATCCCACTATTTTCCCCCTCTGGTTCCCACTGTGAGAGCTTAATTTGGATTTCAAAATTTCAGCCCAAACCAGGACATATTTCCCCACACTTCCACAGTCTACCAAAGTTCAATTAACTGTGTCCACAGCATCACCAAACTGAGAGGAGTTGGTTCCCCACAAAAGCCTCATCCTAAACAGCCTCTAACCTAGCTCTAGATCAACACCTAAAAATGGCCTTGATAAAAATCATACCTAGACAATTCACTAGGGCCTACGAGTTCATCTGGAGGTTTTTTGGACCCAATTGAAGCTGCTACAACCATTTGATTGAGGTCTCACCTCTTAGACAAAGGTATAAAACTCTAACCCTAGTACGAGCCTATTTTGATTCTCCATACGCATTTACTATATTTCATACTGTATAAGCCGTACAAATATGTTTGTCTTGAGTAAATGAAGGTTTAGAAATAGACCCCATATGATTTGGTTGAGTATAGGTGGAGATCTTAGGATTTTAAGTTTAACGATTCTTGGATTAGGACACTTGAGGACGATGACAGAAAGCCGTCTGATTGCGCATTTATTCAATGGACGTAGGAGATCAAACAAGACGAAATCTTAGTATGTGAACCATGAGCCGTGTGGCAGCTGATGTGTCTTGTTGTGTCAAATGGCAGAGCGCCACATGTAAAGCTCAGAGCGGATGAGGTTAGCCTTGGGGCTGAGTTGGATAAGTAGAAAATTAGGGATTTTTGATTTATTTTATTCCAAGAACTTTGAAAAATCATAACTTTGTGTAGAAATACCTTAAAAATAAAATAAAAATACCTTCTTGCTCAATGAATAGAGGAGAATAATATGAACTTAAAATAAAAATTTTTGTGGTCTCTTTGATTTTTAATTAATTAAATACTCCTTGAGGTATTTTAATTCATTACAATTAAATATTGCTCACCATAGCTTAAAATTTTTAGGGTTTGTTTCCAATGACATGAGACATGTTCTCAAATTTTTCCATGGTTAGAGAGCATCTCTGTGTTTCTAACCCTAATTTTCAAGTTTGGATGGCTATTTTGGCTTAATTTAATTATCTAAAATTAAAATTACCTTCAGGAAATTATGGGGTCAATTTTAATAGGTTTCCTATATTCAGAGGAGTTTAGGAAGAATATTTCGATGGCTTGAATAATTTTTTATATTTCTATAGTTAATTAAATATTTATACTCTATATTAGTTTATTTTAATTAAATATTAATGAAAATTTAATGAAGTTAATTCCACATTGTAAGAATAATCATGCTAACTCACTATAAAAATTTGAAATTTATTTGACTAGGTTTAACCATTAAGACCAATTTTATAAGTGAAAAGAGCATTTTTGCACAAAAATAATTATATTAAATTAAATACCCTTAGAAAAATTATGAAAAGTAGTTTTCTGAGTTCCATGTGATCAAGACCACTTAGGAAAATAAAAAATATTTTTGAGAAAATACTTCATTTATGAGCTACATTTTAAACTAAAAATAATTAAAAATAGTTAAAAATTCCAAAAATACAAAAAAATATTCAATATGTTCCTAATGGTTTCATGATCATTTGGGACTCATTAAAATATTTTTCCTAATTTTTCTAAGTTAAAAATAAATTTCTAAAGGGTTAAAATGCATCTTTCTATTTGTCTCATTAAAATAAATATAATAAATAAATTAAATTAAATCATAAAATTTGCTCTTTTGAGTTCTCTAAAATCAGAGAGCTTTAATAAAAATATAAAAAATATTTTTTTCGTAAATAAAACATATTTTGTATTTAATTAAATCATTAAAATCAATAAATATTTATAATTATTAAAGTATTGTTTGAAAAATCATAAAGTTTTGTCTAAGTGTTCCTCCGTCCTAGGCAAACCTCTTACAATTTTCCCCATCAAAATAAATATTATATATATATTATTTTTCTTAGTTAATTAAACAAATTAATTTTGAAAACCTTATTTTACAAAAAAATAATCATTTAAATTGTGATTAAACATTGAAAAATTACATTTTATCCTTTGATGTTTTAATTAACTCATTAATGAGTCACCATAAAATTTCAAAGATGCTTGAGTTTTATTTAACAAATTATGAAGTGAGAAGCCCTAGGGGAAAAGTGGTAATTTTGGAATTTTAATACCGTAGGGGGATTTTTGGATTAATCAAAAAGTAAATGGGCAATATTGATTATAATAAACTCTTCTATAGGTTTGAAACAAAAATGGTCAAACGGTAGAAACCAACTTGTCCTTTGTCCCATAATAAAGTTACAAGTGCCACTTTGCCAATCATTACAACTTCAAAATCAATTCAGTAGGACAATCCTAAAGTTGATGGGCTTGATGTTATAGAAGCATTAATTCACTCATTTGAAGCCCATCAATTAATGATTAGGTGTTAAGTCTAATATTAATCAAAATTAAAATTTGATTTCATTCTATATTTAATTATCTTGAATGTACTTTAAAAATTGAAATTCAGAAAGCTTAATAACGAGTTTGGTTTGACATGTAGGAGTTTTTTAACTGGGATTAGAAAATTTATACATCATAAATCAATTAATTGAAATGCCTTTAAACCCAAACTTAACTTGAGACATTAAAGATCCTCAATTGCATTGAGTTTGTCCCTTTGGGGCACCTTCTCCCATAACTATCAAATAAAATTTGAATGATTCTGATTCTCTTATTCTTGAGATAATTGAAAGCCACGGTTCACTGAGCAATAGGGTAGCTTTAGCTTTAATCTTGGATGATTAATAAAATAATGTGAAAAGTTCAAAATGTACTCGAAATGTTTCAAGAGATTTTCAAAGTGGTCTCGGGTCATTCCCGTGACATGTTGAAATCTCTTGGATATTTTAAAGGACAAACTAAACTTACCATATTTTGTTCTAAAATCATCCTCTAATATCTTCTGGGACACAATAAGTTATAACTTTGGGTTTGTTACTTACACCTTCAACTACTCAAAACTTGCATTTCTTACTTCGTCCCCTACAAAATATATAAAAATTGCAAAAGATTAGCATTTCAGCTGGAATGTCGAGAAGAGAACATGTACGCATTTACAGTTATTTAATTTATACAAAATACTATAAACTGCTTGGTTGAGTACTTTTGTTTACCTACAAAACAAAACCAATTTTTTCAAAAATTAACCAACATTTCAAAATCTAAAACAAATTGTTTCAAAGGTAACCATAAATCCTTTAAAATATCAATAAACATAAAATGCTCTTTTGAATTTACGGGAGTCCCTCGAACGAGATAACCAATGATGACTAACGAGATGTTCCCGGTTTAAATAAGTGTAACAACTTGTTTAAGCTAAGTAAGTTTAAAAGAAAATAATAACTTGTAAAATCCTAATCTGTGTAACAACTTGTAAAATCCTAATCTGTGTCACTCTAATCAACATTAACCCCCCATAATATTTGAATAAAATTAGGAAAAAAATTGATTTGACATCAAAACCTTACACATTAGAAAACTTGACCTCTAAACCTGATCCTTCTCTCAATCTTTACAATTTGACACTTCTAAACTTAAACCTGCTACTTCTTCAAAGATGGTGGAGCTAACTTCATGGGCATTAACTTACAACAGCATGAGGATGTACGACAACATAATCATTCCTTAGAATTAAGCAACAAGCCATTAGATTTTGAGGTTGTCTACCTAGTGCGACATAAATCCTTAGCTTTTCTTTAGGCCTTTGTATGGCTCTGCTATACAACATAAGCCCTTACTCGCTTTAGGATTCCGAAGTTGTCGTTCGTTATGACCTAAACCCTTACATCTTCTAGGCTATTTGCGTGATCGTTTCACATGAATGTAAGCTCTAATTAATGAAATTGGCAAGATGAAATATTTAAATATTTCTCCTCTAAATGGAAACCAAATCATAGGGTAGAATGGAAAGTCACCGAGGTTCTCCTCAAGATCCATGACATCTCCTAGTTTGTCTTCCTTTGGATTCCAAAAATAAAATGTTCCAAATTTAATTTATTCCCACTTCACATCTCTTTGTTCGATCTAGTTGAAAAGTTCTATTCCATTGAACTTCTTGAAGATAATATCCTTTTATTTTTATTGAGAGTTTTCTTATGTGACTTAGGTTATCTAAGATGTAATTAACTATATGAGCTTGCCTTCATAGGAAACTTTCAAGAACCCAGCTTAATATAAACCTCATTTAATTTTTCATATTAAATAGGGGGACTTGACAGATTATAATAAAATGGTTTTGCTGGCCAAA
>NEWO01002495.1:22702-32736 GCA_003013225.1 Phalaenopsis aphrodite
TTGATTTTCGATGTTCTTTAACGTTGTTTGATTCACATGCATTGCCCAAACAGAGCACTTGTTTAGTATGGATTCACAAAGAGAGGCACAAAAGGAAAATTGTGAGAGCAATTTATGTGTTGTATGAATACAACTCATACGTTAATCGAACTCCTTGCATGAGATCTACTTAAATTGGTGATAAATGGGTTGTGGAGCTACTACAAGGACACTCTACAAGATTCAACATGTTTATATGACAGTTTATATTTATGGATCAGCTTAATGAACTGCATAAGAATCATGGGCTTCATGGCTCGTCAAGAATGACAACCAGAGATGTTTTAGCAATAACCCTCAACATTTTACACATAATGAATCAATGAAAGAAGTGATGCAAAGAGTTTAGCATTTATCAGAGACAATAAACACATATTTCTCAGTCGGGCTGAAAGCTTTTGTTAGTTTGTCTGCATAGATTATTAAGTCAAATGATCCAACATTCAAAAGGACTACAAAGATTGTAAATGACCCATCGTAGGCTGAAAGCTTTTGTTAGGTAAATCTTTTTTACTTATTATATTCATAAGTCAAAATGAGCAGTGTAGTTATCACAACTTTATTTAATTTATCAGAACTATATTGGAGTGATCGAAGAAAGCCACGTGGATGCAAGTATATCCAAGAATGATAAAGTCGCATTCATTGGGTGGTCTGAATCACCTACACAAAATGTGATGGTCGTATGTGATTTCAACATGTGTTTTACCTTTGTTATGACTGGTTGGGAAGACAATGCACATGACAGTCGTATACTTGCTCTTGCGATAAGAAATTGAAAACCCAACTTCCCTCACCCACCTTCAGGTTTGTTCAAATAATAATCATATTCAGATATTTTTTATATTCATTACTAATTAATTTATTTGAAACAGATAATTATTATTTGATCGACGTTGGATATCACTTACAAAGAGGACATCTGAAGTAATTTCCAGATATGAAATATGACATTCCCGATTTTGAAAGATCCAACAATGTTGTTCGGGCAGGAAAGAAATGTTTAGCAAGAGACACTCCTTACGCAGTGTAATTGAAAGAACATTTAAAGTGTAAAAGAAAAAATGGGTCATACTGCGTGATATGTCGACGTATTTATTTCTGAAGTAGGTGCAGATTGTAGCGACTATAATAGCTCTCCACAACTACATTCGACAGCATCATTTTCAAACTGATGAAGACTTCAACATGGCTGACGATGAACATTTACCTGTCTCGCCTAAAGCATTTGAATATCACATAGGATAATTTATGCCACAACCAAAAATAAAAGCACACGAAGGTTGCACCCAGGATGGCAAAGGTATCGGAAAAACAATTGAATCAAAAGAGCAGATTACAGACGCCATTGTTGGAAGTTGATCGGACGATTCTTGTTTATTTTGTACAGTTCATGATTATTTTATATAACTTCCATTTTTGAAATTGTTTGTTTGGATTTTTTACACAGTTTGTAACTGTTTTTTTCATTTTCCAATTTTTTTTATTTTTTTGGTTTGTTTGAGAGGTCCATGATAAGACGTCCGGGCTAATGGGTTCTTCTGTATGGTCTGTTAGTTGTTGTTGGTTGGTGTCATATGTGAAATCCTAATGAAAGCAATCAAGTCTCTCTCTTCTTTTCGATGTTGTGGGGTTTTAGGTTCTTCTAGATTACATTTTTGAGTGATATGCATATGTGACACACAAGCTTGTATTACGTGGGTTTAAAACAACCAAGAACCCTTTGTTTACAAGGTCCATTGTATTCTTGTAATGGCAGATTCATAAGTTGGTGTACTGACTTTTCTGCAATCTCACGTCTACTCAAAAATGTAATTAATTACTTATTTTATCCATTTCTGCTTGTTTATTTTGTACAATTCATATTTATTTCAGTTCCATATACATTTAATTATGATTGTTCGGGTTTTTTACAATATTTTTAAGTATTTTTTTTCTTTTTTTTGTTTTTCTTTTGCTGGGTCTGAGAGGTCCATAATGAGACGTTAGACCTTATAGGTTTTTCTGGATGATCTGATTGTCGGTATTGGTTAGTGTCAGATGTGAAATTTTATTAAGAGTTGTTAACCTCATTTTGAGGTCACTACTCTTTCCCTTAGAATTATAGGATCTAGTTCTAGGAGTTCCTATTGACTATCTTAGAAAACTAGAATTGTGACACACCTTTTTTAGAAATTCCAGCCACTTCTTATTTTTCTATGATGTCTAGTATTTATGGTCTCAAAACCATCGTCTTATGGACGAAGCGGTTAAGGGCTATTGTGTGGAGACTCATAGAGAAGTTCTCAATAAAATTTCAAACCCTAGGCAAACCTCTTCATGTTTTTATCGCCACATACACACACAAAATGCACAAAATTCACAAAATTCACTACGTTACACAAGATCGAACTAAAATTGAGCCTAAATAATGGGTGAAAATGCGAACTTCTCTGAACGACCTCCGACGATAAAACGGGCTGGGTCAGCGCGTCCAGGACACTAATTTTAGCCAGGAAGGACACCCATATTGCCATAAAATGGCATGCAAATCGATGAATTTGTCAAAACGACATCCAACGACAAAACGGACCGCGCCAGCTCCGAAACGTCGAAATTACCTAAAATAGACACCAATTTTGTTATGTTTTGACACAAATAAAAAGTGCGAATTGAATTTTATTTTTAAGAAATATTAAATATTTTATATATTTTATTACATTATGATATTAAAATTATAATCCCTAAACCTTATTTACCCCCTTCTCCCGCACGCTTAAACCCTCGTTCGAGGCATCTCAGGGCTCGATCCAGCGGCTTGTCTCCCTCTCGTCCGTGTGCCCTAGTTCCACGGTGGATCCACGCGGCTCCCGTCTTCTTCCCTGTCTCTTCTTCTTCTTTACGTGGCACGGTAGCCGTTTGGCTCTCCAATTAGAGGCGAGCTGGCCGACGCTCCTTCTACTCGAGGTTGTACGCTCTCCTCCTTTATGGCGATGCTTCCTTCCTTTCCCTCGATTCGTTGGTTAGGGCGGCAAAAGTGGTGCTCTCTTTTCTATTCCCTGCCTATTGACTTTCTAGAGGTGTGTTTTTTTTCTTTTGTGGGGGGTGTTGTTGAAGAGACTGCGTTCTTTTCTCTTTGATGCCCGAGAGACTGTTTTCCTTCTTCTTTACTGTGGGAGGTTTTAGGGGAGAAAGTTCTTCTAACATCTTATCTAAAATTTGATTTTCGTGTGATGGGGTGTGGAGCATCCGTTGGAGGTTGTTTCTTAAAGCATTCAAGAAGAAGGCTCTGTCGAAATTTCTGTTTGGCTAGCTTTTGGTGTGATGGAAGTTTAAATGATTTGTTGGTTGCTCCTTTTTTTTGAAGTTTTTAGGAAGAAGATTTCTTTGGGAGGCACTTTATTGGATCTTTCTTACATTTTTTTTCCTTTAAGTCGGCATTAAGAGGTATTCTTCTTCTCTCCTTTATTCTTGCAATATTTCGGATGGCATAAAAATATTTCCTATCTCATGTGGAAGCAATATTTGGGTATGTTTTAAGATTTAAGCATGAACTAATTCCTATAAATATCACAATATAGCATGTATGGGTTGTCTTTGTTCTTCTTGCTTGAGAAATTTGGAAGTATCATAATGGTGGTTTTGAGATGAGATTTGCCCCTCTGAAAATGCATGTTAGAATCAAACCCCTTTATTACTCGTGTTCAAAAATGAATGATTGGCTCAAGCTTATCTATTTCATGCTACCTATGACTGTTTGAAACATATGTTGAAAATTTTCTCTATTTTGCCCCTGCCTTGGTTTCGGTTTTGATTATGCTGGATTAAATATTAGCTAGAAAATTTTCTAGTGTTAGCATATCTTTGGAGAGCTCGGTCTTGGTTTCATGCTAGCTGGAAATTGCATTTTCCTTAGCTTATTTGGTGGGTTCGGTTTGGCTCTTTTGGGACTGAACTTATGCTGGAATTCTTTTTTATGATGAACCACCTGTTGGCACAATATTTTGAAATGTGAGGTTTTAAAAAAAATAGTTTTTTTAGTTGTTTTAACCCATTTGCTTGGGAACAGTTTTGTCTCTTTGAAGTTGGATCCTTATTGGAAAATCTTCTCTGTTTTTAGTCTATTTGGAAGGCTCGGTCTTGGCTTCATGATAACTAAAAATTGCATTTCATTTAGCATATTTGGTGGGTTCAGTTTGGCTCTTTTGGGACTGAACTCATGTTGGAAATTTTTGCTTTGTTTTGATCCATTTGTTGGGTTCGGCTTTAACTCTTTTGAAATGGATTCTTGCTAGAAATATTTTCATTTGTTTTGCCCCTGTGCTGGGCTTGATTTGCCCCTTTGTTAGGCTCAGTTTGGGCTCCTTTTTGGTGATTTATGTTGGCTGAAATCCCTTACTATTTGAACCATTTCGTGGACTTGGTTTGCCCCTGTGTTGGGCTCGATTTGTCCTTTCTTGGGCTCGGTTTGGGCTCCTTTTTAGTGATTAATGTTGGCTGAAATCCCTTACTGTTTGGACCATTTCTTGTGCTCGGTTTGCCCCTGTGTTCGGCTCGGTTTGGGCTCCTTTTTGGTGATTTATGTTGGCTGAAATCTCTTACTAACAGGTCCATTCCTCGAGCTCGGTTTGACCCCTTTATTGGGCATGGTTTGGTTGGGGTATCCTCTTTAATGCTTCTAATATTTTTATTGGTAAAGTTTTTCATCTAAAAAATCATGAATTTTAATATCTATCTCTAGGTGGGAATGTTTGATATGAGTGTTCTCATGCTTTATATGATGAAAGTGGATTCGATCTCAATGATGTATAATAGTTTGTCCATTCACTCTCTTATGTATGTGAAAAACAATGCAATGGTAGTACTTATGGTGGTTTCTTTATGCTGCCATTGAGACCTTCTTCTTGGCCCTTACCCGTAGGTCTATGCTGCCTTTGGGGCCTTCTTCTTTGCCCCTACCCGTGGGTTTGTGTTGTCTTGGGTTCCTCCTTGCCATCTGTGGCCGTGAACTTCTTACATGGGGTTTGGTTTGGCTTGTTCTGGCCCCTACCCCGTGAGCTAGTTGGAGCTTGGTTGAGCGTTTTTTGGCCTTACCCATGACCCTCTACTCTCTTTTCTGGTCTTATCCACGAGCCTGTTGAAGATTATTTAGGCCCATTTTGCTCCGGCCATGACCATTTCTATATTTTCTAAATTAATGTTACATTTATATAATTGTGGTAAGATTTTAACGAAGGGGTGGAATTAAAAGATTTTGATATTGGCACAACTTTCTGGAGGTTTAGAAGGCTGTTGTTCTTGATTTTTTTCCCTGATTTGTGAAATATAAAAGGCTTTTATAGCTTTATTTCAGGAAATCATGAATTTGATATAAATTGAATTCATGAAGGGTTTGGAAATTCATAAAATTGTCATTTGGAAAGGATATCCTTCCTGGGTTGATCCAATTATAAAAAGTTGAGAAAATGATATCTTTATTGGATTGATTCAAGGATCTTGGGCTCTATTTTTAGATCTTTTTTATATAACTTTGAGGACTGCTTCACCCTTATTCCTTCAATCTTTTGGGTGGATCAATTTCTCATCTCTCTCATCCCCATTTTTATTCTTTTATTTCATTGCTTCTTGGTTCGGTTTTTTGTGTTTATGTTTGATACATAAGTGCTCATGTATAGTCTTTTGCTATATGTGAAATCATCCAGCAAGGTCGCAAGTAGGTCGGTTTTATTTTGTGGCGTATGGCAATGTTGACAAAGGCACGCCGGTGGTAGAACAGAATGATATATCATCCTACAACACCAGGACTCAATTCTAGGACCTGATGAACCGAAGGATGAAAGTATCATTCACCAACATAAGACTAGAGGGGGGACTCATATATTCTTAGGTTGTTGGTAGTCTTAAGTCCGATAATGTGATCGACTTGTGGACAACTATACCTTTTAAAATTGATAAAACAAATTGATAATATATATTTGAGCCTAGCCCCGACCCGAGTGCTTGCGGTCCCCTCTTTTCGGACTTTTTCATATGTTTTATTGGATTTTGGACAAAACACTCATGGTCTCTTTTCTCCGGGATTTTCCCGAGGTATTGATAAGTTTTATTTGAATTTTTACTCGTTGAGTTTCTCAAGTTTTCCGTCGTGGATTATTTGTCGATTTTCTCGAGTTTTCCAAGCAACGTTTCTTTTGTTTATACAACGAATAATAGCTAGCTTAAAGAAGCAGCAGATTTCTCAAATTTACAGGTGTGATTTACATTGCAGCATTTTTATTTCTTAGCATGTTGTATTACTCTCTTAGCATGTTATATTATTTTTCATAGCACGTTATACTATTCTTTCAGCATGTTATACTGTTCTTTCTTTTTACTGTGGATTCTACTGTTCTTTTCTTTTATACTGCATGCTTTATTATTTTGATACACACTATACCTTAGTTTAGGAAAGCCTAGTGACAACATAGGATTAACATCAAACCTGGAGGTGCTACGACGAAGAGCTTGGAGCAAAAGCGTGGGCAGCACGACGAGGACATTCAGAAGTGCAACTTTAAGATGGATTATCAACATCAAAACACATTTATATCACTAAGCATTTTTCTTAGTTTAAATAACAGTCCATAGGATTTCGAGATGGTTTGCCTAGCGCAGCGTAAACCCTCACATATCACCTTTAGGCTTTTGCGCAACCCTGTTGTGCAATTATAAGTCATAACACTTAGGATTCTGAGGTTATCGTACGGTACGATGTAAATCCTCTTATCTTTTTAGGCTATTTGCACGATAAAATATCGTGCGAACATAAGTCCTAAATTCTAAATAAATTGCAGGATTAAACATTAAATAAGATTATTTCAAAAAACATAAAGTCAAATGATAGGATAGTTGGGAGGTCACCTGGGTTCTCCCCGAATCTGTGATATCCCCTACTCTTCGATCATTTGGATTCCTTAAAATAATTGTTCCTATTTGAGTCATTCTCATTTGATTTTCTCATATCCAATCTTGGAAACCTAAACTTTGAAATCTGAAAAGTAAAACCACTGTTCTTAATCAAGAGTTTTCTTAAGTGACCCCGGTCATTTAAGATATAATTAACTATAGGGGCTTGCCTCTATAGAGAAATTGGAACCCAGGTAAAATACACCCTATCTAATATTTATATTATGTAGGGGAACTTGTTGGCCTCATATAAAATATTTCGCAGACCAAACGGATGTCACAAATTCTTTAATTTAGGTGATTGAGCCTACTACAAGTGATATATTTACTCCTCGGGATAAGTGTATTACTTGTAGTATTATGCTCAGTCATCCAAATTATCCAAAATGTGAGACTCGTTTGGTCTCATCTATTTTTAAATCAAAATGTTACTTTCAAAAATTACATATTTATATCAAAATTATTTTCATATTTTCCTATATTTTTCAAAATCAAAATTAAAACGACCGACAAGGGCAACCAAGTTCCTCTCTTTTTTTCGCTGATATAGTTTTTGAGATCCTTCTGGATGATCTTTTTTGGTGATATGTATATGTGACATGCGAGTTTGGTATTACGTGAGTTAAAGGCAACCAAGAACCGTTGTTTTGTAAAGTATGTTTTCTTCTTGTAATGACAAATTCATTGGTTGATATATTGAGTCCTCTGAGACTTCATGTCTACACAAAACGGTAATTAATTACTTCTTTTATCAATTTATATTTGTGTTATTACTAATGAAATGTCTTTTGAAGTATTTAGGAAAGATTAGTTCAAGGATTTTAGGGACCTCCCAAGAAATGATATGCCGTTGTAGGCTACAGAGTTCTCTACTCACATCACGTCAAGTCAGTCACATAGCTACGGGAGACAGTTCTACATGTGACTACGGAGAATCACGAGAAAGTATGACTTCTTCCGATGAGCAGACAACTAGCGAATTCCACTACAAAGAGTGATCGAGAATAGATAGTATCCATAGAGGACGGTCTGACTCGTGACATACGCCTTCTCCAATTTAAAAATAATATTATCATTATTAATTATTATTTTAAGTTTTTTTCTTTATTTTAGCAATGATGATAGTCATTGTTACGTGAATTTTATATTTTATTTTTTACATTATTTCAAAGTGAATTTTTGCTTCTAAAGTATCAAATATATTGTTATGACAGTTCTGTTGCAAACAACATTACTACACGAGCAGAATGATCATTTGTCCAGAAACAGCTATGTTGCAGCTGTTCAAATAGCAATAAACAAACAGTCAGCCAGCTTATCCGCAGTATCTTCTGCGCAACAGTTTTCTGGGGCAGCTACAGCGCAGCAGCTTATTAATAAGCTGCAGTTGACCCAAACAGAAATAGAATGAATGTAAGAACGATAGATAAAATTAATGGATAGACATCATGGCTAAAAGTTCCCAAAAGAAACTTGCATAGAATAGAATTGATGGAGTATTTCTACTACAGAAAAGGCTTCATTGACATCACATGACATTAATACCTAGCATGAATATATGGGAAAAGTCCTCAAAGAATACGCAAGAAAATAAATAGATTAGGCACCAAATAGTATTTCAACAACCCTCACTTGTTGCTTTACAATGACATTTAACTAATCATGTTAGTGTATTCAGCTTTCTCGAGAACATACCAGTATTTTTTTCACATGAAACTATGAGAACATAAACTTACTGTAATATCGACTATAGACCATACTTCAATTGCTATAGAGTATAAACATGTCAACACAAAGACATGTGAATGTAAGCAAATAATCTTGGCAGGAAGGATCCTATGATTTTTCGGATATTTTTAGATCTACTTTTTATCTTCACGAAAATACTGGAAGCTGGGAACTAATAAAATAATAATAAACTGATCATTAAGCAGAACTGTATTTAAAAAGAAAGTGAGGCCATCCCTAACTTTCGAAATAACAATTTGCAATACAACAAAAGAATGAGAAACAGACCGATATTCTCCTCAACTCGAAGCACAAAATACCTGGAAAAGAAAGGAAAGGAAGGATTAAGGACTAATTAATCCTCAAACATTGAAAGCTGAGTTGAAATATACAAGATGAGATAAAAACCAATTATCCTGATATTCAAGCATAACTCCCAGTTGGAGAAATAGCTGCATAGGTTCATGAGATAAAAAGCAACGTGCCTGCTGCTGTCAATAACAGGCTCCACTGGGTTTGGCTCTCCTGTTCTGAGAAATGCTCTGGCAAAAAGTTCCCCTGATACACAATAAAGTCATTATTACGTTTTAAACAGTTTGCAATAACTTTTCACAATTTGCTTGTTTCCATTAGATGATTGGGTACTCTTCACCTGTTTCTCTGTCTTCCAGTCTAATAATGCAATCCTCTCCCTTGCTTACAACTTTCAATGCACCTTCCCAGTGCCATTTATTGACATTCCATTCATCAGCCCTATATATCACTACCGGATTAAAATTATATCCAATAAAGAGCAATGAATATTTATGTAGGAAAAGGATCGACTATACACCAATTGCTTTTCTTAACTGTACAAAACAGTGCCTCTCAACATAAAGGAAAAGATCGAAATTAGAAAGTGCTATAAACTTCATATAACACTAAGCATCTAAAGTTCAATTTCTTGCAGACTATAGCAAACAAAACCAAGGTTTCGACAGAGCTGCATTTCCTAGGGAACAGTTTTTAACAATGCATAGACATAAATAAGAAATGGTTCACAGATTCTAATTTATCTCACCACAGATTCATCAACATTAGCTGTTGTCATTGTTGGGATTATAATAGATATATCGGTCATATAAGTAGGATAATATTAAGAATTTTATGTTCCTTGCACTTAACCATGAACCTCTTTTTTCATTTACACATATGTTACATATATGTTTGAATGTTTGCCTCCATTTATATCTCAAAACTAATTTGGTCTAGCACGACAGACAAGGCGGCAAGCAAAAAACATGCCGACATAATCATGGAGTCTACACTACATCAATCATCGTCAAGATCCTCCAAAATCCAAA
>NEWO01002497.1:3491-21415 GCA_003013225.1 Phalaenopsis aphrodite
TTTGGGAGAGATTTCCCCTACTACTGTAACTCTTCAGTTAGCTGATCGATCAATAACTTATCCAAAAAGAGTTATAGAGGATGTATTAGTAAAAGTGGATAAATTTATTTTCCCTGTAGACTTTGTAGTATTGGATATGGAGGAAGATAAAGAAATTCCTATTATTTTGGGGAGACCATTTCTTGCAATAGGGAGAGCTGTAATAGATGTACAAAAAGGAGAATTAATAATGAGAGTTAATGATTAAGAAGTAACATTTAATATTGCAAAAGCTATGAAATATCCAGTAATAGAAAAAGATAATGAATGTTTTAGGATGGAAGTAAAATGATGAAATAAAGTAATAGAAAAAGGTAATGAACAATTTAAGAATGAGTTTGAAGACAAATTAAAGCAAGGAGAATTTTTTTTAAATAATGATGAAATAAATGAAGAAGATTTGGATTATATTCAAGGCAAATTTGAAACTTTAGACTTGTTTAAAAACAAAAACAAAAATATTGTTCCTTCAAGTATTAAACCACCTGAAGTTGAACTGTAAACATTACCTGTCCATTTAAAATATGTGTTTTTAGGAGCGTCATGTACATTGCCTATTATTGTATTTTCTGAATTAACAGAAATTAAAGAACAAAACATAATAGAGATGTTAAAAAAATATAAAAAGGCTTTTGGATGGACTTTAGCAGATATTAAAAGAAATAGTCCTTCTATTTATATGCACAGAATTTTATTAGATGAAAATTATGAATCTAAAGCTGATCCTCATAGGAGATTAAACCTAATAATGAAAGAAGTTATTAAAAAAGAAATTTTAAAATTGCTAGATGCTAGAATTATATATCATATTTCAGACAATACTTGGGTAAGTCCAATTCAATGTGTTCCGAAGAAAGGAGTGACAGTTGAAGAAAATGAGAAAAATGAATTAATACCAATAAGACAAGTTACTGGTTGGCGAATTTGTATTGACTATAGAAAATTAAACATGTCCACCACCAAATATCACATTCCTTTACATTTTCTAAACCAAATGTTGGATAGATTGGCTAGGAATAAATATTATTGCTTTTTAGATGGATATACCAGTTATCACCAAATTCCAATTGCTCTAGAAGATCAAGAGAAGACAATATTTACAAGTTCATATGGAACATTTGCATTTCGTAGAATTCCTTTCTGCTATGCAATACACATGCAACATTTCAAAGATGATGATGTCAATTTTTTAACAATTTTATTGAAAATGGAATGAAAGTATTTATGGATGATTTTTTTGGATTTGGAACTTCTTTCGAATTATGTTTAAATAATTTAAAAAAGTTCTGAAAGTATGTGAAAAAATCAACCTAGTACTAAATTGGGAAAAATGTCAATTTATGATTGGAGGAGGAATTGTACTTGAGCATAAAATTTCTGAAAATGGCATGGAAGTAGATCCTACAAAAATTCAAGTTATTAAAAAATTACCACCTCTGACTAATGTTAATGGGGTAAGAAGCTTTTTAGGTCATGTTGGTTTCTACAGGTGTTACATAAAAAACTTTTCTAAAATAACAAAGCCATTATGCCAACTTTTAGAAAAAGACACGAAATTTGATTTTAATGAGGAATGCATAAAAACATTTGAATTATTAAAAGAAAAATTAATCACTACACCTATAATAGTTGCACCTGAATGGGAGAAACCATTTGAAATAATGTGCGATGCTAGTGATTATGCTATTGAGGTTGTGTTAGGACAAAGGCACAACAAAGTTTTTAAAGTAATATATTATGTTAGTAAAACTCTAAATGATGCTCAAATTAACTACACTACTACTGAAAGAGAGTTACTCGCTATTGTTTATGCCTTTGATAAATTTAGACCTTACTTAATTGGAACTAAATGTATAGTGCATACATATCATTCTACTATTAAATACTTGATGCAAAAGAATGATGCTAAACCAAGATTAATTAGATGGATACTTTTATTACAAGAGTTTGATTTTACCGTATTTGATAGAGTCATTTGTGTAGACTAGAAAGAGAAATATTAAGTAATTTTGCAAATGAAAGTTTAAAGAATTTCCCTGATGAACAATTATATAATATTGATGAAATGAATGTACCGTGGTATGCCGATATAACAAATTATATTGCAAGTGATATTTTACAACTTAATATCAAAAATCCAAAATTAAAGAAATTTATATATGATTCAAAATTCTATTTTTGCGATGACCCATATTTATATAAACAATGTAAAGATCTAATTATTTGAAGGTCTGTGCCTTATGAGGAAACTCAAAAGATTATTGAAAGGTGTCATGATTCTGAATTTGGAGGACATTTTAGAATGAATAGAACTGCATATAATATTTTGCAAGCTGGATTTTATTGGCCTACTCCTTTTAGAGAAGTTAATGAATATATTAAAACATGTTATCGATGTCAATAAGTAGGAAATATTTCTAGAAGAAATTAAATGCCTCTAAATTAGACATTAGAATTTAAAATTTTTGATGTGTGGGGATAAAATTGTATGGGACCATTTATGCCTTCATTTGGGAATTTATATATATTACTTATTGTTGATTATATGTTCAAATGGATTGAAGCTTTTGTTGTACCTAGATGTGATGCTCGGAGTATTTCTAAAATTTTAATTAAAAATATTTTTACAAGATATGAAATGCTGAGAGTAATTATTACAGATGGAGAATCTCATTTTAGAAATAAGAGAATTGAACAATTAATTAAGAAATATGATATTATGCATAGATTATCTACTTCTTATCATCCTCAGACTAGCGGTTTAGCAGAGATATCAAATCATGAAATTAAATGAATTTTAGTTTATAAATTTGATTGGTCTGCTAGATTAAATACTACATTATAGGCATACAAAACTGTTTATAAGACTTCTATAGGAATGTCCCCATATAGACTTTTTTTTGGAAAAAACATACCACTTACCAGTAGAATTAGAGCATAAAGCATTTTGGGCTTTTAAGGAATTTAATTTTAATTTAAAGGATGCTGGTGAGAAAAGATTATTGCAACTCAATGAACTTGAGAAGATTAGAAACGAAGCATAGGATAATGCAAAAATCTATAAAGAGAAATGAAAATATGGCATGCTCGAAAGATTATTCAAAAGAAGTTTAAACGTAGACAAAAAGTTTTATTATATAATACAAGATTTAGATTATTTCTAGGAAAACTGAAATCCAGATGGTTAGGACCATTTAAGGTGACTAAAGTCTATCATTATGGAACTGCTATTGTTAAATATCCTAAGACTGGAAAGATATTTAAAGTTAATGGGCATCAATTGAAACATTATTATGAAGGGCACATACCACAATTTAAATAAAGTTTTAATGTTAAGTCAACCCAAATAATCAAATGGTATGTCAGGCTGACGACGTTAAACTAAGCGCTTTATGGGAGGCAACCCATATATAAATATATGTATATATCTATGTATTCTTAT
Source organism: Phalaenopsis aphrodite (assembly GCA_003013225.1). Classification (NCBI taxonomy): domain Eukaryota; kingdom Viridiplantae; phylum Streptophyta; class Magnoliopsida; order Asparagales; family Orchidaceae; genus Phalaenopsis; species Phalaenopsis aphrodite. The sequence goes on from NEWO01002497.1 coordinate 6,973, forward strand.
TTTGTTTTATAAGTGTTATATATTAGTAGATAATAATCCTACAAAATTTTATATATTATAAATTAAGATAAATATTGGTCTTAGAGGAAAATTTGGAATCAAATTGAACGAAAACATGAAAAGATGCAATTTTGGCCTCTAGCGCCAATGGCACCAGCATGGGTGTTGAAGACACCTACAAATAAACCTAAGCGTCGATAGTGCCATCGGGAGCGCTGACAACGCCGATAGCAGTTTGATGGTTGAGGACAAATTTTAGCAAACTTTGGCGGGATTTTGCTTCATAATAACCAATGGGAGGTGTTTTTAAAGTCCTAAAAACTGCCTTGGACCACCAAAAACTTCTTATTTTCAAATTCCATGGCCTATAATTCCAGAAATACTTCCAGATATGGAGTTTTCAATAGAAGAAAGTTTATTAGTTTTGACACGCAAAGATTATACGATAAAGTTATTACAAAGAAGAGGCTTTGTTAATCACTGATTGATTAATCCAAGTTCTCTGATTGATGAAATCATTGTATAAAGGCGATGGAAAGTTCTGTGCTAAACTACCGCTGTTGTTGTTGTACCAGTAGTGAAGGAATTCTATGCTAACTTACATAGAATTACCCAAAGAGTTGCCTTCGTGCTAGGTAAGGCTGTACAATTTACTCTTGCGAGAATCAATGAGTTCTATATGATAGAAAGTGTTCCAATATGTCATTATAAAAATTTTATCCCTACGAGAGATTTAATACAAGATGTTTATAATTTTCTGATGGATTAAAGTGATATTTGGGAAATGCAAGATGAAGGATATGTTAGTTTCTCTGCTTCGTTGCTTAATCCAATATCGAAGCAGTGGAATTTCTTCATTTATGCAAAATTACTCCCTACCATGAAGATTAGTAGAGTCACCAAAGGAAGTGCTATTTTGAATTATTGCATTAGAATGGAAAAACCCATTGATATAGGATCTATCATATTTAAATATGTTATGGGTATTATTATGAATGAACCAATTTATGGACTTGGGTATCCTTCCACAGTTTTCCTATTTTGCAGTCAATCTCAAGTTCCATATGAAAGTTGGGAAAAAATTTTATTAACTTGGGAGCCCATGATTCCTATTGATGATAATTATGTTGGGAATGGGAATGAAGCATTAGATATTATCTTATATCACTCATCACATACTTCATCTCCATTGATGCCACCAACAATTGAAAATTCACTTGCTGTTGAAAAGAAATTGAAGAAAATTGAAAGAGAACTTCAGTGTATTATGAATGTAATAGGAGATCTTAAGTACCTTTTTGATCACCTAGATTAGAGAATGGAAGAGAATTTTGATCATACTGGAACATTTGAAGAAGGATTAGTGCGGATGTTTAAAGAAAAAGGATGGATCGAAGAAAATCTGACTAATCAATTCCCGTACCGACCCTTCTACAATTTCTACGTTCATTACCGGTCTATAGGAGATGTAGAGGAGGATAAAGGACTGAAGATGACGCAGAACAATTGAAGAATTTGGACTCTCTCTACTAGTTTAAAATACTATGTACTTAATGTGATTGTGTGGATTTGATTTAGTTTGCTTTGCTTTAGAATTCTGAACTATGATTGTGTGTATAATTTTGTGTCAGCGTTTAGTGTTGTTGCTTGATTTCAATGCTGATTTATAATTTAGTTTGCTAATATGTGTAAAAGTGTGATTACAAAAATGTTTTTCTAAAAGTGAATTTTCAAATATAAAAGTTAGCTTGTTGTTGTTTGTGAAAATGATTATTTGTGAATTATTGTCCGATAAAAAATTGTGTTTAAAAAAATTAATTTAAAATACTAAAAAGACTTTGGAGAAAATTGAAAGGAAATTGAAAATTGAAAAAAATCAAAAAATGGAATTTTTGACCTGCAGCGCCGACGACGCGCTTGACCCGAGAACAACCTTTAACCCTTTAAAATTCATGATTTTCATTGTAAAACACCAGTTTTACCTTTTGAGTCACCTTAAACCTCCAAAATTTTCACCTAGGGCTCGCATTTGCTTGGATTTGAGGTGATTTTGATGAAGAGGAACTTTGGATTTCATCTTCTCTAGGTAAGAGCTACATTTTGAACTAAAAAAATTTGATTTTCACCAAAGATTTATCTCACATTGCCAATATTAAAAAATTTTGAAATTTTTTTGAGAGATTTTGAGAAAATCCTTTGGTGAAGAACTCTTACTTAGTAGATTTAAGTATAAAGCGTTCTACTTTGTGATTTTCAGAATTTTTTGAATTTATTCAAATTTTCTCTAAATTTTCCATGACACCAAGAACGACCAAAGGAAAAAAGAAAAGTAGATTATGATGAACAAAAATTTGTTAGCTTCAGGGCTAGTGCTCGATTCAATAGTCTACTTGAGAATAAAAAAAGTAATTCCGGATCGTGATTTTAAAAATCCAGGTGGAGAAGTCCAGAAATTAATCAATGCTCGGCAGTGTGAAAATTCTTGTTATTTTACTGCCGATGCGATTATTGGTGTAGTGATGAAATTCTATGCCAACTTTACTTAAGCTTGTGATGACTTTGTTTTTGTTCGTGGGAGAAAGGTGGATTTTTCTTCAAGAAACATTAATGAGTTTTATCAATTGGAAGATGTTTACAGTTGCCAGTATAAATCATTTTCTACTACGAATGAGGCCTTAGATGAGGTTATTTATTTTCTTACTGATGGAAGTGGAACCTGGAAAGTCAAAAATGGTGTTAAGGTAAACTTTCCTCTTCTTATGCTTAATGTATTATCTAAAGCCTGACACTACATTATTTTTGGAAGTATGATTCCGAGAAATCATCATAGTGAGTTGACCAATGATAGAGCCATTCTGAACTTCTGTATTCAACTGGTGATGAGGATAAATGTAGGCTCTATTATCTATATGAACACCAGACGTATTTCTTTGGGAGAGACCGCTAGTGGTTTGGCACACCCTGCACTTATTTTTACACTCTGTGAATAGCCAGGAGTTGATTTTAGACCTGAGGAAGAGAGGATTGAGCCTCTAAAACCTGCCTGCCAATATAAAAACATCTGAATCTCATGTTAATTGATGATCTGGAAGTAAGACCAGAGATATTCCTTCTACTTCGAGGACCATACTTCTAGTGACCCTACTAACTAAGAACTATTAGACTAGATGATGATCCAGCAGGGAGTATCTTAAGAATGGATCATAAATTACAAAACATGGATGCCAGAAATGCTCACACTGATGATTTGGTATGGAAAAAGTTGGAATATGATGCTGCTTTTGATGATGTGTTGTTGAGACATGAAGAGTGATCATTCAGTTCAGTTTCCTACTCACCCTGTTTTTACTCCATATTAGCAGCAGAATTTGGATGTAAAAGAAGAAGAATATGATGATGATTGGTGTTTTTTTAGTTTATGTTTGATTGTAATTTGTTATTTTGTTGTTTGTTTTTGTTATATTGTTGAGACTATTTGTTAGATTGTGAGACTCTATTTTGTTGTTATGTTAAGTTGTGAATTGTAGTTTGTAAAACTGTTTTCATTTTTGGAATTCAATTTAATTTTGTTGTTTGTTTTTGTAATTTATTAAATGTATTGTAATTAACTCTTCCTCAGCAGATTTTATATGTATTATGCGCAATTTAATGTTTTAAGTATCATAGCGTTTTATATTAGCACCTTCAGTATTTCAAAATTAAAGTTTCAAAATCAAAACCTTCAACAGGTATGTCTTTCCTTTATATATTTAATGTTTTCTTTCACCCTTTATTTTTCATTTCTTCATGCTAAATATTTTAAAAATTTAAGTTTTGGAGGAAAGAAAAATTCTTTTTTAAAGAAAAAAACTTAATTTTATTTGTCCTCACTTAGCTATATTTTCAAAAATTTTAAATTTAACATGACCTTTGGTATTAGGGGTTAACTTTAGATAACTATATTTATGTTGCTAAATATAAAGTAACTTAAGTAAAAATTTTCAATAATAAAGGTTAATTTTAGATATTAAGATATTTGGTATAAAAGAAAACGATTATGTTTCTCTATTTTAAGTAAAGAAAATTGTATTTTTGAAATATTAAAAATCTTAAAGGTTCATGTAAGAAGAAAAGAATTGTACTTTATGAAATCTTTAAACTAATATAAATTTGTTAAATGAAGAAATGTGACAAGTTTTTGACTTTAAGAAGAGGATAGTAAAGTTCGAAATCATTAAAGACTATCCAGATATAGTAATCCTCACAAATAAAAAAAAAGAAAAGAAAAAGAAAAGAAAAGATGTGGGGAGAAGCTTGAGGAGACGTCTAATTAAAAATTGGCTTCACTTAAATCAATTTAAAAAAGAAGGCTTGCTACATTTTCTATACTTTTATTTGAGTAGTAGTTTATTTACTAGTAAAGTTTTATGAAGTTCTTTTTCATATGAATACTTTAAGTGACTTTAATATGACAATTTATATTTTTTTCTTGAAAAGAATAGAGAATCAGAAATCTTGGACTTTATTACTAAATATTATTATACCTTTAGTATTAACTGGAGTTGTTTTAAATTTTACTTAAGTTATGCTATTGTATTTAATGGACTAAGATATGAAAATTTAAAAGTTAAATTCTTTACCATAAGTCATATTTTTATATAGTAGATGAATTACTTGAGGACAAGTAAATACACCAAAAATATATGTATTTTTATACTCATATTTTATACTGATTTTTTGTGATATTGCACTTTAATGGAAGGTACTTTTATGTTTTCTTGCAGGTTTTTGAATTTTAGGAATTAAAACAAAAAAGGAAGCAAAATGGATGAAATTTGGAGTAAAAATGAAGAAATTGAAAAAATTTTCAGTGACGACGGCGTTAGAAGCAGTGTCGACTGCGTCGTTTGACAGAGAGTAGCGAATTAAATTGCGGAACATTGGCACCGACAACGCCGATGTAGGTTCAACCCCTGTTTCTAGAAGATTTGATAAATTTGGATATTTTTTGCAGAGTTTTTGGAGGCACCTATTGGAGAACCGACTCCGGGCTTTATATAGAGTCAAAATTGATCAGAAAAGTGACTCTTCTTGACATCTCATCGCCCCAATTCAACCTTCTAGGCATCACACATTCTTCCATTTTTCATTCCACAACCATTTAGAGTCCATTGTTCTTATAATTTAGAGTTTTGTGGTGAGATTAAGTGTGAACTCTTCTATAAGAGTGTTGGAGAAGGAGAAAAAGTGAGAGGTTTCTTCTTCCTACATTTTCTAGAAGAGGCTACAAGGGATTTGCTTTGAGAAAGAGTTTCAGATAGGTGTTGTTTATTTATTAATGTTGTGTGAACTTTCTTTTATATATGAATTTGTATTTTGTTGTATCTTTCTCACGAAGTCTGAGTAGTTTACTTTATCTTTCTCTCTACTCTGAGATATGATGTAATGAAGAGATAATATGGATGTGTCAATATTAAAATACAAAATAAATTGTGATGATTTTTCAACTCCTAACTTAATTTACTTTTTGATTTAGCCAATTGAATTGTTAAAATATGTTGTTAAACATATGATCTGGGAAATGGAGTATGAGTTCTACAACAGAGTGAGGATCACATTTGATTATGCTTTTGGAGTTGTTTTAGTACAAAGATATGATAAGATTTTCAAAGTTATTTACTATGCTAGTAAAGCTCTTAATGAAACCCAAATTAATTATACAACAACTAAAAAGAGTTATTAGAAATAGTATATGCCTTTGATAAATTTAGATCATATTTAATTAGAACTCATTGGGTAGTGCATACAAATCATTCTGCTATTAAGTACTTGATGAAAAAGAAGAATGCTAAACCAAGACTTATAAGATAGATTCTTCTTTTGCAAGAGTTTGATTTTGAAATAGTAGATAGGAAGGGAACTGGAAATCAAATAGCTGATTATTTGTCCAGACTTGAGTTAGAAAGACCACTTTGTTTTGAAAAAGAAATTAATGAACAATTTCCAGATGAAAAATTGTTCAATATTAATGATTGGTGTGTTTTGTGGTATGCCGAGATTGTGAACTTTCTTGTTAGTGATAATTTACCCTATGGAATGACATACCAAAATAAGAGAAAATTTATTTCTGAAGCTAAGACTTATTTTTTGAATGACCCAGTTTTATATAAACAAGGAAATGATCTGATTATTCAAAGATGTGTACCTTTAGAACAGCCTTATGAAATTATTCAAAATGTCATAATTCTGATTTTGAAAAACAACATACAAAATTTTATAATCTAGATCTTATTGGCCTACTATCTTTAGAGATGTTAATGTTTATATTAAAACTTGTGATAGATGTCAACGTGTAAGAATGTTGACCTCACTTTCAGTTGAGGTTTAGTTTTTCCTCTTTAGTTGCCTAGGGTCTAGCCATAGGACTTTCATATTGACTATTCTTAGAAAACTAGAAAAGGAACCCTCACCACTAGAAATTCTACCCTCTTCCTTACTCAACTTGAAGCTCTGCATATTGGTCATAATCTATAGCTCTTAGTAGGTACGGTCATTATGGGGAAGCCCAAGATGAGTTCCCATAGGACTACTTGCAGTTAGGGTTGACTCTAGGTGTTGGTATGGGGTTAAGGCACTCACTTGCACTCATCCTCACTCACAATCACTCACAACCCTAAACCCAAATTTTCTTGACTTTGGTCCCTTCATCCTTTGGGAGACTCATGTTGATGGTCCCCTAAAACCACTGCCCCTAGACTGGGGTTTAGCTAAGATCAATATATAGAGTACCCAAAAGGGGATTCCATTCGTCCATAACTCATTTATGGTGGTTATCTCCCCAATTCTACCAAAAATATTCAATCTGACCTTTCAGCCCAAACCTACCCAAATTACCTAAACACCCCCAAATCCCAAATTTGGTCAAAATCCTCAAATCCATCCAAAATATCCAAACTTGTTCAAAAGACATTTGAAACCTTTTGAAAATACCTAAATTACCCAAAACTATCAAAAAATGCTAAATTTTACCAAAATACCCCCAAAGATGCCAAGATTACAAAAATTCTCTTGGCACCCAAAAATTCCCAAAACCTCCAAAATCACTCCAAATGTTTCCAAAACCCATTTGGACCCCTCAATTGGACCCAATTTGACCAATTTGATCATTTTGACCAAAACCCCCAAATTGCCTTTAAAGGCCCAATTTCCCCAAATTTACCTCAAATGTCCATCAATTTGGTCCCAATTTTCCCCAATCTCAATCCTAAACTCAAATTAATCTTCCATATGATTAGTTTAAATCAAATTCAAACTCAATTAGCCCATGCTTTAAGCCCAATTTTGATCTAGGTCAAACCCCCAATTTTGGCTACATAACTTAGTCTCACCAAATTGAACCCCATGGCTTACTCCATTGGCCTCAATTTGAATCCTAAACTCTTCATAATATTCCTAAACATCAAAATTTACCTACAATTAACCTTAGTGAGGCCTCAATTTCATTTAATTTTGACCCAAGTCCAAAAACCTCAATTTTGCCCCAACTTGGCTATGCCTCCAAATTTCACCAAATTGATTGCCTTAGCCCCAAAATTAGCACCCAATTTATGTTGAAAACTCTTCATGACATTAATATTGACCATATTCTACAATCAATTTGGACTTAGCCTAAGCCTAGCCCAGTTTAGACCCAAGTATAGCCCAACATGCCCAAAGTGACCAAATTTCCAAAATCCTTTAAATTAAACCCAAATTGAACTCCAAATCATTTCAATCCTTCACCAAAAATCTTCATTACAATCATCTAAAATGTTGATCAATCATTTGGGCACAAAGTCATGGCTAGCCTAACCCAAACCCAATCTTTGGTCATTTGGACCCAAATTGAACCCGTATACCAAAATTGGCCTAACCACCCTGAAGTCACCAAATTTGTGACTCCACACCCACTAAGCTCTTCCTTTGGACCAGGAAAAAAACCACTAAACTCACCCAAGAAAGATATGGACAAATGGATCCCTAAATTAATGGATTCATACCCATTTTTGGGTCCCTAATAAAAAATCTCCCTCATCATCACTAACCCTTGGGGGTAAATCATAATTAAGCCTCCCCCTGACTCACCTGACTTCTTGGCCACCTCCCTTGGCCCTGCCAGCTGACCTAGTCACCGGAAAACCCCAAAACCAAGAGCCTCAAGGCCAATTAAAACCTAATTTCAACCCTAGAGGCCACCTTACCCTAATTAACCTTTGGAGCAGCTTAAGCCTCCACCTAAGCAAGCCTTTGCACCCAAGGCCACGCTCTGAGCTTCCCTCTCTGGCCATAGCTATAAACCTTAACCTCTACAACCAACATAGAGGTGATGAAATTTTCTCAAGGAGAACCCCTTAAACTGCTCCTATAGCCTCTTCAATACCTCCTCAGTGCAACCCAACCACTTCCTTGCCCTAATTTCCCTTGCCAGAGTTCAATATTTGAGCTCAAATCCTTGTCGGAGACATGATAGAGCTCCCCACACCTCCACAGTGCACAAAATCAAATTAAACTCCCTGTTGACCTCAATTTTGGTTGAGGTTTAGTTTTTCCTCTTTAATAGCCTAAGGTCTAACCATAGGATTTTCATATTGACTATTCTTAGAAAACTAGAACTAGAACCCTCACCATTAAAAATTCTACCCTCTTTTTCTCTCAACTTGAAGTTTCACATATTGCTTCTAACCTCTGGCACTTAGTAGGTGGAGTCACTATAAGGGAAACTCAAGATGAGTCACATTTAGGACTGTTGGACCTTAGGGTGACCCTAGATGTTGGTCTGGAGCTAAGACACTCACTACACTCATCCAGTACATAGAGGACCCAAAATAGGATTTCCATTGGTCCATGGATCATTTAGGGTGATTAGTTACCCAATCCAATCAAAAATAACCATCTTGGCCTTTCGCCCCTTAAACACCCCCAAATTACCAAAATGCCCCTCCATAGCCAAAAGTTCCAAAAATTCCCAATAAATTTTAATAAATCCAAAATATTCCCAATTTCATTTTTTTAACTACCACATGACCCAATTTGACAAATTTGACCATCTTTAACCAAAACCCCCATATTTGCCTTTAAGGGCACAAATTTCCCCAAATTCAACTCAAATGTCCATCAATTTGATCTCAATTGACCCCAATTTCAACCCTAAACTTGAATTCACTTTTTATATGGCCAAAATATACCAATCCAAGCTTAATTGGCCCATGATTTGAGCCTAATTTTGGTATAGGTCAAACCCCCAAATTTGGTCACATGACTTAATCTCACCAAATTTAACCCATAGCCTAGTCAATTGACCCCAATTAACATTTAAAATCTTTATAACATTCCTACTCATCAAAATAAACCATAAATTGGCTCTGGTGAAGCCTCAAATCCATTTGATTTTGGCCTAAATCCAAAATTCTCAAATTTAGCCCCAAATTGGCTAAGTCCCCAAATTTCACCCAATTGATTGCCTTAACCCAAAAATTGGCATCCAATTCATGTTGAAAACTCTTCATAGGGTCCCCATTGAGCATTTACAATAATAAATTTGGGCTTAGCCCAAGGCTAACCCAAGCTAGACCTAAGCCTAGCCCAACATGACCAAATTGACTAAAATTCAAAGTTCCCTCAAATTGACCCTTCAATTGAGCTCAAAACCACTTCCATCCTTCACCAAAGTTGTTTCTTATGATCATCTACACCAAATTCAACCTTTATTTGAGCTAATTGACATCTCTATCCTAGAACAAAGCCAAGATTTGGTCATTTGCACCCACTTGAACTCATGCACTAAATGTGACCTGACCACCCTAAAGTCACCAAATTAACTCCACCACAGCCATTAGTTGGACTTAGTGACCAGTTTGAACACCATGAAACCACCTAAATCAAGCCATGGAGCAAAGGTCCCCCAAATGAAGGGAGATTATTTCAAAAAATGCATGGGCTTAAGATATCCTTACCAAAATTAGGTATTATTGCACTAAATTGCCGTGACATATTCCCCTGGGTTCCCTGAGCTCCTAGCCACCTCCCCGTGGTCGGCCGGCCAGCCTAGTGGCCGATAAAGTTTAAAATTGAGAGCCACCCCCATGGTACCTCACGAAAATCAAACTTAGAGGCCAGCTCAGCCAAATTAATTGATGAAGCTCCTCTGCCCTCCATCTAAGCACCACAATGCACCCAAACTTGTGCCTTGAGAGCTACCCCATGGCCATGTTTATAAAAACTCACCTCCACGGCCATGGGAGATGTGCTAAAGTTTTCTCAGAGAGAGTTTCCCAAATCACTCACAGAGCTTCCTTGAGACATCTACAACCCATTCTAATCACTCCACTTCCTTGATTCCCCCTGTCTAACCCTAATTTTGAGCTTAAAAATTAGGGCAGAAACAAGACATCCTCCAAACCTCCACCAAACTTCAATTGCTTGTGCCCACACCTTCACAATAGCAAGAGAAGATAAAGCCCCATCAAATTACCCTCTGAAATAGCCTCCACCATAGCTCTAGACCAACACTTGAAATCTAGCTTGGTCGAATTCATACCTAGGCCTTACACAACAGCAAGAGGATCCATCCCTAGCCTCCATGGACCCCAACGAATGTGTCAGTACTCTCTAATTGAAGCTTCACTTCTCAGAGCAAAGGTATAAATCTTCTCCTCCTCCCGAGCCTATTTTGATTCTCCATTTACTTAGGCTTGATTTCATGATGCATTTACGGTATGGATGTATTCGTCTTACTTATACGAGCATTTGAAAAAAAATTTCACTTAATTTGGTTGAGAAATGAGAGAGATCTTAAGCCTCAAAGGTGGACAGTTCTCGGCCTAAGCTATCGGGGATGATGACCACACGCCGTCCGATCGTGTGTGTATTGAATGGACGACCAAGATGAAGCCGGACAGTGCTTCTTTACACAAACAGCGGGACGCGTGGCTGCTGGCATTGACGACGGTGCCAAATAAGAGCGATCCGCGTGGAGTTTCGAAGCTGCCGTAGGATGACGAGGCGCTGCGTGGATAAGTAGAAAAGTAGGGCCTTTTCTATTTATTTAAACTCCCTTAACTTTAAAAATCCATAACTTTGTGTAGAAAAATCAATAAAATAAAATAAAAATATCCCCTTGCTCGGTGAAGAGAGGAAAATAATGTGGATTAAATTTTAAGTCTATTTGATGCATATTTTATTTTTAATTAATTAAACACTGTTTTGAATTATTTGATTCTCCATGTCTATTGACACATCACATTGACTTAAACTTTAGCATGTTGTAGCCTTTGCCAAGAGAAATATTCTCTGATTTTTTCACAGTCATAGGAGGTTCCTAGACAGAGATCCATATTTTTCATATTTTTGTACATTATTTCCTTAAAATAATCATGTAAATTAGCATGTTGATTAAAAAATTCCAAGAAAATTTTGGAAGGTCCAACATGACCAGAGAAGCTTTTAAAATGATTCCAATAAATCAAATAAAATTCAAAAAAAATATAAAATCTTCTCCTCTAAGTTCTCTGACCTCAGGGAGACTTTTCAAAAATACAAAACTTGATTTTCTCCATTGAAAATATTTTATATTTAATAAATACCACAGAACTTAAAATAATTCTTAATATTCAAATAAAATTCAAAAAATTATGAAATTTTGTCTAAAGGCTTCTCTGGTCTAACGTTACCTCCAGTAAACATTTCAAGAGATTAGGAGTCAACTTGGTCAAGTTAGGAATTTTTCTTTGGAAAATCCTATTTTTGCATGAAAATAATTATATAAATAAATTAAATTTTGAAAAATCACATTTTCTCCTATGATATCTTAATTGACCCATGGATGAGGTAAGATAAAAATTCTAAAGTCATTTGGATTAAATTTGAGAAATTATGAAGTGATAGAGCCTTAGGGGCAAATGTGTAATTTTGAAAATTTAGCCTTAATTAACATTTAGGCCTAATTTAAGGAGGGAAATTGGTAACCTCTGATATTAATCAATTTATTTGATGTTTGAAACATAAGGGGTTAATTGGTAGAAACTAATCTCACTTTCCTCATTAAAAAGATAAGTTAATAAATTTCTAAATTATTAAAATTTGGAAGTTTATTATAATAAAATGAATCTAGGACTTAGGGGTATGACTTTTAAAGTCAATAATTAATCAATTTAATACCCCTATTTTGATGTTGAAATAAAATTCAAATCATGAATCGTGATCTTTTAAAGCTTAACCTTTTCAAAACTAATTAGGACACTCACGTAGGTCTTAAGGGGTTAGTAGTGACTTAGGCTAAATCAAGTGTCATTTAAATGAGGATTAAAAAAGTAAATATCATTGAAAATTAAAACATCTTTCAAACACTACAAGCCATATTAGGGTTAAAATTTGGCTAAGTATTCCAACAACACTAACTTGCCTCTTTAAGGGTCTTCACCCACATAATTCTTAAATTGAATCACAAGTGATAATTAACCTAATCTTAGGGATAATTGAGACATCAATGCTCTCTGAAAATTAATGGTATTTATAGGATGGCTTATTAAGCAACATAATAAGTTTAAAAGAACTCGGGATTTTCCACCAGACACTGAGAGAGTAGCACAGACCTGCTTCTTTCTCTAGATCTGTTGGATACCTCGGAGATCTACCAAACTTAATATATTTTGCTTGACAACATCATCCTTAATTAAACTTCTAAGGACCAACCAAGATATGACCTAGGGTTAGATAGGTTGTCAAGATTTTACTTCCCTGTTTCATATAAACTGCATTAACATGCATTTTAAGTTTCATGTGGTGGAACGAGAAAACTTGCCAGGTACGCTTTTACAGTATTCAACGTTGTCTTTCTTATACTTTCATACTGTGTTTTTCATACCGTACTTTTATACCTGCAAATGTGCATGTTAAACAACGATGCCACCCTGCATGAAAACTAAAACTATCAGGATAGCCACAAAACTAAAACTAAAACCAAAACCAAAATTAAAATCAACCAAGATAAAATTCACCCCCACGATATTCAAATTATTAAACAACTCAAAATTTAATCACAAACATCACACAAAACTACAGTTGTAAATAAATTAAGACGTCTCTATTGGATGATCAAGAATCCCTCGGAGGAGGTAACCTACAATTGCTAACAAGGGTTCCCACGGTCTAAATGAAATTATGGAACTCATTAAGTTGAGTTTAGTAAGTTTATTTGGACTAAGTGAATTTAATAGAAAATAGTGGTGCCAGAATGAGGGAACCATAGGATCCTAACTGGTGTCGCTCTAATCAACTTTAATATGCCCCTTTAAAATTTAAAGAACTTCAATCATAAGGTAACCTGATTTGACATTATAACTTAACACACTAGAAAACTCAAACTTGTCGCGACACAAAGCTTGAAGCTTGCATGGTGGGCAGTACAGCCATCTTCAACAGCAAAACCTATCTTCTCCAGCTAAACCAATCTTCCTCCCTTAGACTTAAACAACAAAGCCATAAGACTTCGAGGTTGTTTTCTTATGCAACGTAAATCCTCACCTTATCTTTATGCCTTTATATAACCCTGTTAAACAATATAAGCCCTAACTCGTCTTATGATTTCGAGGTTATCGTTTGTCACGACCTAAACCCTCACATCTTCTAGGCTATTGTGTGATCATTTCACACGAATGTAAGCCCTAACTAATAAAATTGGTAGGATGAAACACTTAAATTTTTCTTCTCAAAACTGAAGCCAAACATTAGGATAACTTGGGAAGTCATCAGGGGTCTCCTCTAGATCCATTACATCCTCTAGTTCTTCCTCCTTTCAATTCTACAATAAAATGTTCCAAATTTGAATCAATCCCCATTCACACCACTACGTCTAATCTCATTGAAGAGTCCTACCCTTTGAAATTCCTTGAAGATAATATTTCCTGATTTTTATCGAGAGTCTTCTTATGTGACTTTGGTTATTTAAGATGTAAAAGCATGTTCGAACCCAACTTAATATAAACCCTATTTAATTCTTTTATATTAAATAGGAGAACTTGTCGACAAATATAAATGTTTCGCAGACCAAACAAATGTCATATATTCCTTAGTTTATTTGATCAAGCTTCATCCTCAAGTCTTATGTTTGTCCTTCGGGATAGATATAGGATTTGAGGTACAGTGCTCTTTCATTTAAACTATGAAAAATATGGGATTAGATTGATTTCATATGTCTCTAAAACTAAATATATATGTAAATTAAAACGACTTTCCGAAGTGGGCAATGAGATCTCGATTCTGGTGACCGACAGCTTCTTACGGGCAACCCCACCAACCTAAAAATAGCGCCGACACCACCTTAGCTTGTAGATTGCTCATTATAGTTTCACCTTAAAATATTTAGAACATGTTGTTTCTTTCTCATTTTCACTAGCTTGTATTTTCCACTTGAAGGTTTCACCCTTTT
>NEWO01002498.1:7109-32632 GCA_003013225.1 Phalaenopsis aphrodite
TAATGTTTTCGAGTTTTAAAATTATGCATGGAAAAATAAATTTAACATTAAAAAATGATAAAATGTTACCTATCTAAAAATGGTGAGTACAGAAGAATTAGCTGCTATATATGCATATATAAATGTTTCTTCTTTTTGTTTTCATGAATACCATATAACCCTCTATTCCTTCTTTTTATTTTATTTTATACTTTTTTAATGGTGGCTAAACTCATTTAATTAATTTTAATATTTTTTAGATAAACATCGACTTGGGCGATTTTAACGCTTCTACTCTTTTATTAATCAAATAATTTGTGTTGAAAAATATTAAAAAATATATATATATAACGGAATAGCGGAGGCCGAAATGGATGAAGCTTAAAGAATTGAATTTCTTAGCTTAAAGAATTGAATTTCTTTATTTCGCTCAAGAAACTTAACCTTCCTTCCTAATTCAAGATTCCGCAATTTCATCTATAAATAAACGCCAGCTTCATACTACTCCTAACCCTAAACCCTCGTAGCTCACTTCAGAAAAGAAGAAAAAAATTAGTTTTTCAATCCCCATCCACTGCTCTTCCCAATGGGCAAGAAGGATAAAATCGCCGCCAAGAAGAAGTCAATCTCTGAAGCTTCAGAAAAATCAAGAAATAGCCGGCTGATGGAGAATCTCAAAACTGTGAATGCTTGTCTTGTGAAGGAGGCAGCGGAGTGCCGACAAGAGATAAAACGCCTCCACATCCAGCTCACTTCACTGGTTGTCGATAAAGACAATTTTCACAACATTCAACGTGATGTCTTTGCCCTTGTCGTCTCCTCTAGCCTCAGCGAATCTGCTTGTCGCGCAATGGCCAAGATGGCCGCAGCTTTAGACAGAGAGAAAATTTTGAGAAAGAAGATTCAGGCGGTGGCTATGAAAGTCAATGCTGAGGAAATAGAGTTGCTTGCTCTAGCCAAACAAAAAAATAAGAAGGAGAAAGAGTTGAGTGATTTAAAAGAAAGCATTGGGTCAATGGAACAAGCAAACAAGCGTGAAGAACGAAGAATGAATTTGTTTTGCAGTTTTGCCGTCTTCGCGCCTTTCATGGCTGTTGTTGGTGCGGTGCTGATGGCTTTTTGCATACTTTTTTAAAAATAATTTGCCGATTAGAATGTGATGTTTTGTCATTAATTGCTAATTTTTATTCTTTATTATCTTTTAGAATTTCTTTATTATCATTTATCAATTGAAAGAATTTTTTTTTATGTGGGAAAGTCATTTCTTTTTAAGTTTAAGGCTTCTTTTTCTTTCAAGAAAAAAAATAAATATTTTATTATTGTAATTAATCTTAAAATTATTTATCATTTGCTCTTCAATTATTTCATTATTTTGATACACATTGTTATCACTTTTTAGATTTTCTTGAGTTGTGTTGGTGAAGATAAATCATAATATATCTCACCAACTAATTTTGTTTGAATCGAATTTTTTTAAATATATTTAAGATAGCATTATTTTTCTTGTGACAAAAAGTTATTTTTTAAATTAAATATTTATTAATTACGAGAATAACAAAGCAGTTATAAATTATTAAGCTGCATACAAAAGATAATTAGTTTTAAGTTCATCATAAAAACCGTATTTTTAATGTGGTCTCAGAGTTTTATATTTGGATAAAAAAGTTATTTCCTCCAAATTTTAGGTTAAATATGAAAGTTTAGGGGTATGATATGCAAATACGTAAAAAATATATGCTACATATATAAATTTCCCATGATAAAATTGCATTTAAACCCTTTTTTAGATTTTATACAAGTAGGAGATTCACAAAAAAATTTTGCCTCTGATTTGCTCATTTTCTTATTTTTCTTAGTTTTTTAAGTAATATAATAAATAAAGTTATAGCATTTAAAATTTCGGACGCTATTTAACACATCTCCTGTAATATTGTAAGTGCGCTAAAAATCATGAAAAATATTAGAAGTGATAGTAGCTAAAATATTTTCATGTAAGGTTTAAGTAGTTATTTTTATTTTCTGACACAATATATTATTTTTTTATTTATATTATTTTAAAAATAACTGTCCAATTTCATAAAAATATTGTGTTAGGACAAAATTTTTATAGCTTTCACATCATTAAATATATTTTTGGATGTTAACACTTATAAAACAGTTTTTTAATCCAATTTATCGCACTCTTATCTTTACACAATAATGTTTGATGAATATCATCTTAACTAATTGTCTCTTGCTTTTCAAAGTGATTAATTAATCACTGATCAATTAATATAGTGATAAGATTAATAATATAACATTAGTTTTAAGAAATTATTAGGTAAAAGTAATTTGATGTAGGAGATGTTAAATTTTGCTTGGTGTAGGCATCGAGAACGGTTGACTAAGAAAATTGTAGATATATAAGCAAAAATTAGAAATCTCATTTATTTAACTTCTCCTTTAGGAGCAAATATTTGGTACCTATGTTTAAGAAGTTGATCTCTTAAGCTATGAGGGAAGCCCAAATATTAAATGGGTCTTTTGTGTCTAAAGGATGGAACATAACTGTCACATACCTGGCTGCATGCAGATTGTATTCATCAACCGCATCCATCCAAGTTACGACTATAGGACTTGCCTCTCAGGAGCTCCTCCATCGAGCACGTCAGTATTCATGCAAGTTTTTTCGCCTAAGCTCGTTGATACTTATCTAGCGAGCATTTATCAAGCTACATTAACAATTTTATTGAGGGATCCTTCAAGATTGTAAAAATCATGCAGAACGAGGAAACACCAACCCATCAATATCCATGCCCATATATGAGTCTTCTAACTCACATGAAGATATCTCATCAATGACAAATCGGAAGAGGCTTCATACAATACGACCTATAATTTATTATTTTCTCTTTTAGCCCTGCAAGAGAAATACTCACAAGACTTACAATTCCTGAAAGAAATATAAAAATATTTCTTCATTTTATAATTTTAAATACAAAACTAGAACGCACCTAATAAAATTAATTTAATTTTTAGATCTGTACTATTTTTTAAAATTTAGATGATATTAATTTGTAGGAAAATCACAAATATATATATATATATATATATATATATATATATATATATATATATATATATATATATATATATATATATATATATAAGACTACTTTCATAAAATTTATTTGCTAGTAAAATAAAATACATATATTAAATTTCCAGTGTAGGAAGCTACGCTTTTTCATTATTAAGAAATTATTATTATATTAATATAAGTACGGACTCAAGAAGGGATCAAATTTTATTTAAGAAGCTTATCCGAAACCGTTAGAGGAGGCCGAAAAATTAGGGGATGACGAAGATGGCGGAGCAAAGGAGGCGGAACTCTTTGCAACAATTTAAATTTCTTTTATCATTTTCGCTGAAAGAGCTTTACCCTTGAAGCCTTCATCTATATGAGTAAACGCTATTCTCATCATACTCCGAACCCTAATTCCTCTTTCCCTCGCTTCATAAAAGAAGAAGAAAAGATTAGGCTTTTCAATTCCTATTCCCTGCTCTCCTCAATGGGTAAGAAGGATAGAATCGTTGCTGCCGAGAAGAACAAAATCTATGTCGGAGCAGCCGCTGCAATATCGGAAAGCAAGAGTAACGGTTTGCTAGTACAGAATTTGAAAATGGTGAATGCTTGTCTTGTGCAAGAGGTGGAAAAATGTCAAATACAGATACAACAATTGCGTTTACAGCTCTCTATAATGGCCGTCGAAAACGACATCCAAAGTGATGTTTTCACATTTGGCATCTCCTCTACCCTCCAGGAAGCTGCCACACGTACAAGGATGAAGATGGCCTAGACTGCAGAGAGAGAGAGAAATCTGACACCCAAGATTGAGTCAGCTGCTTCAGAAGTGAATGTTATGAAAGCAAGCTTCCTGCTTTCGTTACAGAGAAGAATGTGAAGGAGAAAGAGTTGGTGGACTTAAAAGAAAACATTCAATCTACAGAGCAAACAAGTGGGCGTGAAATAAGGTGGAGAAAGTGGGTTTTCACTGCTCTTGCGACCACTTTCATTGCTGACGCTGTTCTCTTTATAGTCAATTTTTAGACATATGTAATAAATTCATATTACATGCGTACAATTATATTTTTTTTAATTGCATGTTCTATTAATAATGTGCGCGCAGGCACATGCAAACGTGTATTTCCTTGATTCATATTTCAGTTTGTAGGTAGATAGTATATATTTTTTGAAGCAGTTTATAAACATGAAAGTATTTTGGATTTCTTTGATTCATTCTCTTACTCTAAACCCATAGACACACCTTTATATATACATATGTATGTATGCTTTATCTTCTACTTTTTCATGTTCCATTATTCACATACATGTGTGGGTGTATTCCTTTATTCACCTTTCAGTTTATATGATGCTATTATTTTTTTTGTTTTTCCATCGAAGCAGTTTATAAACATGAAAATATTTTGGAATTTCTTGATACATCTTGCCCTAAACCCTTTAAGTGCACCCTTAAATTAGATGGATGATTTTTTTTTTATGAAATCATTCATGTTAGTCTAGACCATTGCTTGTCCCTATTTGTTATTAGTTCTCCTGGGTTGGATTTATTCGTTTTGCTCATATCTTCTTTCTCTCATCTTAATTACTCCGAGAATTTTACATAATGATCTCAAAACTAGTGATGTCTTAAGTACTAGAGACATTATGATTAATAAATATTGTGTTTTTTGTTTAAATCACAATAAAACTCATAATCATATTTTCTTTTATAGTATTATCAAAAAATTTTATTGGTTGAATTAGTAGGATATGAAATTTTAAAGAAGAAATTTCTTCATATATTAAAGAACTTTATGAATTTTGATTTTCTTGTTAGTCTTGGTTATTTTGGGTCTCTCATTGGATTAGATTGTTGTGTTCTTCTCTTTGGTTTTTATCTTTTTTGTTTTTATTTTATTGATTTTCATTATTTTATTTGGTAGGTTTTTCTATTTTTGCTTTATTTATTTATTTATTAGCTCATGTTTTATATATATATTTTTTAATTTTGTTTTTCTTTTGTTTATTTTTCCTTCCAGTTATTTTTTTGTTTTAAATATTTTTTCTTGCTAGGTGTTTGGGTTTTTTATTTTCATATTTGTTTATATTTTTTCTTATTATTCTTTTAACATTGCTTTGTTTATTGCTATTATTATTATTTTATTTTTGTTTTTTTGGTTGACTCCTTTTTTCCCCTAATGTAATATTTTGATTTCAATAGTTCTACTCATGTTATTTTTTGTTGTCTTTTTTGTGTTGTGCTTTATTAATCTTCACCCGATTATTAAAATTTGAACGTATATTTGAATATATATATGAAATTTTTTATCTTAAATATTCATTATACTTGGAAGAAATTTTGTTGTTTTTTTTATATTTGATGTGATGTTATATTGTCTATCTTGACAATTCAAGCCATGTTTGGATGACTCTTTCTTATTCTTCTTTTATTATCTACTTATGCTTTTGGATTATAGTTGTTTGTGGATTTTTATTGGAGCTTTTGAATTATTGAGTTTTTGTTGATTCTCGTAAGATTGATCTTGGAGACTACTCCTATTGTAGATGTTGAGGGACTATTTTGTTGCACTGCTTTTGGTTGCAACAAAAGGAAAATTTGTTGATTCTCCTCTTTGTTGATTGTGTTTGGTAGATGTTATGTTTCTTTTTCTGGTTGTGGATGAGGTCTTCATTCTACTTATGGTGTTGTTTTGTTGTTTTGAAAGTCTTGGTCCTTTTTTATTTTATCCAGGTTACTTTTTTGTATTGTTTTTTAGTTTGGTGTTGTATGTTATTGATTGAGTCTTATTCTCTCGTTTTTTTCTTGGGTTATTTGTTGCTAGTTATATTGGTTTTCTTGTTTTTGTACTTGTTTATTATTATTTTTCTATTTTCTCATTCCTTTAGTAATTTTGTGGTTGACTCCATTTTGCTTTAATGGTAGTTCTCTTATATGAACAATTCTACCCTTGCTCTTTTCCTTATTGTCAATTTTGTGTTCGAGATGATGATTTCGAGCCGAGTATTAAAATTTAACCGTATATTTGAATATTTATAGTCTTTTTTATTTTAAATATTCATTATAATTGGAAGAAATTTAAATATTGAATGTTTTAGAGTTTTTTTTTTTTCTTACATAAACTTTGAATTTTTAATTTTTTTTATTGAAATTCAACCTGGTTTTTGAATATTTATAATTCATGATTTTAAATGTTCATAATTCCCTCATGGTATTTTAAGGTTTTTTTGAAGTCTCTATTTGTTTCCTTTCTGTTGTCGTGTTTCCTTTTTGTTGTTGTTTTGGGATCTAGCTCTCTATGATTTAATATTTTTATATCATATGTTTCTTATGTTGTTCATTTTATGGTTTTCTTTGTTCTGTTTTCGTTGTTGGATATGGTCTTTTCTGTTCTGGAGATTCAATGCATGATTGGATGATTGTTTCTTATGTTCTTCTAAGTTTTGTTGAGTTTTGTTAGTTTTCAAACTTTTATTGTCAGTTTTCGCATCTTGATTACAATTGATGTGTGTGCTTCCTCGAGATATTTGACCACTTGTTGATTTATTTAAAGCATTTTTTATTCTTTTTGAAATTCTTAGTTATCTTACTCATTTGGAATTCTGGAGTTTCTGGTTGTTCATCCTAGAGAAGTCGATCTTTATCGGAGATTCTAGATTGATGAGAGTTTTTTGTTTCTCAAGATTTGATTCATGGGCTGCCACTATTGAAGATGTTGAAGGGATGATTTATTACTCAACTCTTCTTTAGATGCTTCTGGGGGTTCTCCTCTTTGTTGATTGTGTTTGGTGGATGTTATTACCTAGTGCTTCCTGTTCTGGCTGTGGAAGTGATCCTCAACCCAATTCTAGTGCTATTTTGTTGGTTTGGAAATCTTGCTATTTTCTATTTTTGGCTTGATAGTCGTTAGGCTTTTCCTTTTGTTGGGTTTAGTTTTGTTGGGATTTATTTTCATTTTTTTGTATAGTTTATCTAATTTGAATGGTGGACCAGTTAACAATTTTCCTAATCATATCATACATATCATAGAATTCTTACATATTAACTTATTTAACAAGTAAATCCTTAACTTACGCTTACATCACATTTTAATTTTTAAATCATATAATAAATATTGCAAAGCTCAACTCATTTAAAATAAATCATACTCCAAGCTTTTAAGTCTAGATGGTGTTTTCTTTATAAGAAACGTTACCATGTGAAGAGAGAATAATGCCTTAATATTGTTATTATCAAAAGCAATGAAGACTTAGGGTGGTGTGTATGCGACTTCATAGTTGTAAAAACATAAGAATTCCTTAGTAAACATTGGCAAATATTATTTATAAACTTTTAAGCTTGAGGAATATACATATCAGCCAATTCTAATGTATTTACATATGTATTTGTCACTGTTTGTTTTCCTTCATTTATACAATATAAATCTTGCATATCACATCAAAAAATGCCAACTAGTGGGATAATAAATGATTATTATTTCAGTTATATTAACACTACACAATACTATATTGTTCACATTCATCTTTTAATTATTTTGTTTTTTACTATTAGCGTTCACACACACACATTTTTTATAGAGATTTCATGATTATGATTATAGTGATATTCACTGTTTGTTGATTTTGGCATAAAGATGGAAAAGATCTTTGAAAATAAAGAAGAACATTAATCTAGTATGTTTGATTTTGAGAATTGTATGAAAATGGTTCAAATTTTTCAGGCAACTAATATCGTTGCAACAATGATTATTGCACTTTTGTACAAGCTTGGGATGGAAAGAAAAAATTACAATCGTGGATGGAATATATAACGTTAAATATATTTATTCATATTATACCATGGAAATAATTCTGCTTGCAATGATATTGTTTGAATGAAAAGAGCGCCTTTTTTAACATTATCAGATCTGATGCGAAAAAGAATATTACTTTTGGACACATTTAATGTAAAAATTGAGAACCAAGTTATTATATTTTTGCATAAATTAGGACACAGTATTCGTAATCGAATCATCAAATTCAATTTTTAATTTTTTGGGTGAAACTGCCAGTAAGTACTTGAACGTTGCATTACAAGTCATTGCAGTGTTGTGAGATATACACCAGTTGTTGATGTGGTATATATATAAATCAAACAGGAGAACAATAAACGAAGCGAAAAAATAGAACGAGAAAATTCACAACAGAAAACAGTAACACAGCGGAACACACAAATTTATGTGGTTCGACAAATTGCCTACGTCCACGGAGTTGCAGAGGATTTTACTACTCGAGGAATTTACACCAGTCAATCATCTCAACTTACAAGAGAGACCTCTCACTTCATTTTTCTGTCTTCTTCTCTCTCTTTTTTCTCTCTCTACATCGAGATACACCGAAGAAAATCAACACCGAGATACACCGAAGAAGACAAATTAACAAGAGAAATAAACTCAATTTCTCTTTTGTCACAAGCCGCCTAGAATAAGCCAAGGAAGAACAATCTTCTTCTTTTTCTTTTTTCTTCCTTCATCGCAAGGAACTATTTTTTGCACTTTCTTTCCTTTATCCTGAGGAAACCTTCCTCTATCTCGAGGAAACCGAAGACGAATAACAAAATCGTGCCTTTTTTTCAACTTAAGGAGAGCCACCTCGCGATGTCTTTTATCATAAAAAGGTAGGAACGAAGGGATGCTTCGCTTCGCGTCAATGAAAGGCGGGAACAGTTCTCGAAACCGTAAGGTCGCGGTTGTGACCTTTTGCGATTAAAATAGGGAGACGGGAGCGGGATCGGCATCGCGCTAATTTGCGACTTCGCTTCGCATGTGCGCGGGAGTAGGAGGAGGCTGGATCTTTTATTGGGCTCCAGCACTAACGGGGAGAAGTTCATCATGAAATGGTTCAGCATCCAAAGCTTCTAACTCCCTTAAAGATTAGATCAAATAATACGTCCATGCCTTATTTATACAGATAAGATCAAATAATATGTTCGTGTCTTAAAGATACGATCAAATAATATTGATGGCAGTATTTCGTCATACAGTGCAACAAGATACCAGTTGAAGGAATTCAAGTATAGTCGACCATCAAATTAATCTCTGAAACTAGTCATTGTGTACTACAATAAAGCGTGTAATTGGTTTATTGAAGAATCACTTTACAGATTTGAAGTCAGAGTTTTATTTTCCATTACAAACTTAATTTGACGTTGTGCTAATTTGTTATGTTATGCACAATTGAATAATTACAAAAGGTGGTGGTGAGTTTATTCTCTCTGAAGATGCATGGGAAGAAAGACGCCACCATAGAAGGAGAATTCTATCAAGTTTAGATTGCTCTCAGGATTAGTTGGACAAACAAAATAAAATTGCTAATATCAAGTGGAATCACATGGTAAATGAGTCGCCTTAACATTCTTTTTTTGGATCAGAGTTTCTACTTGCATTTTCAATAGAAAATAAAGTCGTTTTTTGTGTTGGTTGTTATGCAAGAGCTTTCCATAATATTTGCAAAAAAAAATTATTCTAGTTTGTGTCTTTTTAATTGTGAGTCTACTTCAATGTTATGTGTTATACCTTCCGTTTTAGCTCTTAACTTATATGCATTAAGGGGATGATTTACGTTTATAACAATTAAAGTTGTCAAATTCATTTTTTTTATTCCAAATCTGAATTTCTTATTGTCTTCTTTTCTCTTATATGAGACTTTGTGGAATGTCATTGATTTTTTTTTATTATCTTATTTTCACGATGATGGATACAACCTATAACTGCCATCATTTTTTGTAGGTGTTTTCACATGGAGACCCTAAACAACCAATTAATGCTTCTTCTTCCAAAACTAATTAGAAAATGAAACATATTTATTGAAGACTAAAGTCAGAATGGATAGCAGATTTACTTCATATACTATTAGAATATGTGGATGCTAATATAAGAAGTGCCAATCTTTAACGAATGCTACATATCAAGGAGTTGCACAAAAATTAAAAGAAAATTTGAAATTGATGTAACCACTGAGTAGTATAAAAATCAACTTCAACATCAAAGGACTATATGAGGTCATTTTTAACAGCTTAGAAAATAATCGGGTATATTGTAGGATGAGGATAAGATAATGAGTTCTATAGGACATGAGAAGTAAGTTTCACATATTTAGGTATTTCCTTGAAGAAATTATTATTTTATTGGTATTCATCTTAATAATGCTAATTATTTTTTTAATTGTAGGCTTTCTCAAAAGATATTGCTTATATGAATATATCATTCATAAATTATGTGGAGTTGGAGAAAATTTGTAGTGAAGGTCACGATACTTGAGACTGAGCTAAATATGAGAATTTTAATATTTCAATTAGGTTACAACAAATTAACTTGGAAGACGATGACTTCTTAAGTTTTATTGAGATTGTTGCTGATGCAACACAAGCTGCTAATATTCTAGATATTGATACCAAAGAAGTTTCCATAGGAAAGATAAATCGATAATGCCATCATCTTCAAAAGGAGTGCTCTGCATGAGCAGAAGAAAATGTCTGAGCTTGATTAAAGTATCTATAAGTACATTATTATGATGACAGATTGTGTTGGTAAGGTTGCTACTGCAATCAAAAGCACAACAACAGAGATTGAGGAAAAAAAGCTATTTACATAACTTACAACAAAGATTTCAAACATCCTTGGTTTCTCTGATGAAGATAATGATGTTATATATGAAAAATTATACAAGAATCCTACAATGATCCATTCATTCTTTTCAACAATTGTGCAATCCAAAGCTCGATCGATGAGAAAGTAATTAAATAAATTGGTCTGACGATTCATATTTATCAGTGGATTTGTTACTCTAACTATTTTATATTTTGAAATTTCTAAATATCATTTTGATCTCGATGATTGTATTGTCGTATTCGTAGGACTTTATGTTTTAAAAGCATTTCCTTTATTTTGAACATCTTTAGTTTTCCTATTTTGATGACTATATTATTATTAATCAATGAAGTCAAATTTAAAAGGGTTGATTCTCAAGGTTATTTCATGTGGGTATATCTTTGTCATCTTCTTTTCATTTCTTTTTTTTTTTGTGTTTTATTGCTAACCCTATTTGGCGTTTATTCATAGAAAGGTGTCTATTCTGGTTTTGTGAGTTTCTTAAATTTTTATTGTCATAGTTATCTGTTAGAATCAATATTTGATGTCACATACATATGATGTCTGCTTGAATGATATAGAATTTTGATCAATTATCTGTAGTCCAAGATATCTGATATGGCCTCCTGATATGTGCCTAGAGTGTGGAATCAGGATTGGTACTGATTCAGCCCTACCTGGGAGAGTTCATCGTTGGGTGGCATCAATATTGATACAACATACATTTGTTGATTATTATGATGTTTAGAGCCTTTCGTGGCCAAGTGAAGTCATAAAACTCTCCCACACGCATTTCAAGAAAATTCCATTTCAAACCAGCCCATCCACACATGGGTCCGAGATGTCTGTCAGTACTCAAATCTTCAGATTAAAATCTTTGAAATGCACATTCTTAAGTTACAAGATCTTATTTTAGCGATACATGACTTCATGTAGCTTCCGGATAAGTGAAAGCCTTCCTACGGATATTAGAGCACAAAATTTAGTTACAGGCCGTTTGAGTTATACATGTCCGCTGGAGGCAATTTTCATCTGATACAGCACACCCTTTATGTCGACCTAGATTTGAGCAAACTTAATTTTATCCTTACATATCCGTCAAAGTTCTGAGAACCCTTGTGCGCGCATTTGGGAGAATCAGATTTTAGCTCGTTGCACCTGTGCAACATTCTCGGGGGGCACTTCTCATTAAATGGTGTGCTAGGCTAAGACTGAGATGCTAAGTAGTATTTTTTATGTCTGATTATAGTTCTCTGCTAGATTGGTTGCCCTATTAGGCATTGTTTTGTTTGTGCTTTTATGTGATTACCGGGTCTGTACATGTGCAATAGTATATTTGGTCATTTTCCTTGCAATGAGTCATGCATATATATATATACACACAAAAGTTTAATAAGGGAGAACCAATGTAATGATTTAATTTCACTCATTCTTACAGATGTTGCTATATGTTTCTTCAGTTAGACACGACCCATATGTGTCGCATGTTATCCAGTGTTAGCATTTTATATAGGTCTAGTCTTTTATTTTTCTTTTATCATGTATTGATGGAGTCCTAGGATGGATTCGGTATCAAAAATAAGATACGAGCATGTGTTTCGATAAGGATGACACGTTAAACCACGTGATGAGGACCAGAAGCAGTAGCTCCTGTTTCATACCTTAAATCTATATTTATACTCTTGTATAGAATTAAGACAGAACATGCATATGTAGAGTTCGACAGTTTTTACTACTTTTCTGGGAGATGTTACCATCCAGCGACATCGGTCTTTCTAAAGTTATTCAGGCATACTTTTACTTTTTTGTAGCATGATTGAGTGCTTGAAATTATTTTTTTCTTGTTNTGTAGGATGAGGATAAGATAATGAGTTCTATAGGACATGAGAAGTAAGTTTCACATATTTAGGTATTTCCTTGAAGAAATTATTATTTTATTGGTATTCATCTTAATAATGCTAATTATTTTTTTAATTGTAGGCTTTCTCAAAAGATATTGCTTATATGAATATATCATTCATAAATTATGTGGAGTTGGAGAAAATTTGTAGTGAAGGTCACGATATTTGAGACTGAGCTAAATATGAGAATTTTAATATTCCAATTAGGTTACAACAAATTAACCTGGAAGACAATGACTTCTTAAGTTTTATTGAGATAGTTGCTGATGCAACACAAGCTGCTAATATTCTAGATTTTGATATCAAAGAAGTTTTCATGGGAAAGATAAATCGATAAATGCCATCATCTTCAATAAGAGTGCTCCGCATGAGAAGAAGAAAATGTCTGAGCTTGATTAAAGTATCTATAAGTACATTATTATGATGACAGATTGTGTTGGTAAGGTTTCTACTACAATCAAAAGCACAACAACAGAGATTGAGGAAAAAAAGTTATTTACATAACTTATAACAAAGGTTTCAAAAATCCTTGGTTTCTCTGATGACGATAATGATGTTATATATGAAAACTTTTACAAGAATCCTACAATGATCCATTCATTTTTTTCAACAATTGTGCAATCCAAAGCTCGATGGATGAGAAAGTAATTAAATAAATTAGTATGACGATTCAGATTTATTAGGGGATTTGCTACTCCAACTATTTTATAATTTGAAATTTCTAAATATCATTTTGATCTCGATGATTGTATTGTCGTATTCATAAGACTTCATGTTTTAAAAGCATTTCCTTTATTTTGAACATCTTTAGTTTTCCTATTTTGATGATTATTATTATTCGATGAAGTCAAATTAAAAGGGTTGATTCTCAAGGTTATTTCATGTGGGTGTATCTTTGTCATCTTCTTTTCATTTCTTCTTTTTTTTGGGTGTTTTATTGCTAACATGATTTGGTGTTTATTCATAGAAAGGTGTCTATTCTGGCTTTGTGAGTTTCTTAAATTTTTATTGTCATAGTTATTTGTTAGAGTCAATTTTTGATGTCACATACATAGGATGTCTGCTTGAATGATATAGGACTTTGATCAATCTTTTGTAGTCCAAGATAGCTGATATGGCCTCCTGATACGTGCCTAGAATGCGGAATCAGGAATTGTACTGATTCAGCCCTGCCTGGGATAGTTCATCGTTGGGTGGCATCAATATTGATACAACTTACATTTGTTGATATTATGATGCTTAGAGCCTTCCGTGGTCAAGTGAAGTCATAAAACTCTCCGACACGCGTCAAGAAAATTCCATTTCAAACCCACCCATCCGCACAGGGGTCCGGGACGCCTGTCAGTACTCAAATCTTCAGATTAAAATCTTTGAAATGCACAATCTTAAGTTACAAGATTTTATTTTAACGATACATGGCTTCCTGTAGCTTCCGGATAAGTAAAAGACTTCCTACGGATATCAGAACACAAAATTTAGTTACGGGCCGTTCGAGCTATACATGTCCCCTGTATGCAATTTTCATTTGATACAACACACTCTTAATGTCGACCTAGATTTGAGCAAGCTCAATTTTATCCCTACATATCCTTCAAAGTTCTGAGAACCCTCGTGCACGCATTTCGGAGAATCAGATTTTAGCTCATTGCACTGGTGCAGCAGTCTCGGGGGCACTTCTCATTAAATGGTATGCTAGGCTAAGGCTAGAATGCAAAATAGTATTTTTGATGTCTGATTATAGTTTTTTGTTGGATTGGTTGCCCTATTAGGCATTGTTTTGTTTGTGCTTTTATGTGATTACTGGGTTTGGACATGTGCAATAATATATTTGGTCATTTTCCTTACAAGGAGTTATGCCTATATATATACACACAAAAGTTTAATAAGGGAGAAGCAATGTAATGATTTCATTCCACTCATTCTTACAGGTGTTACTATATGCTCCTTCAGTCAAACACAACTCATATGCATTGCATGTTATCCAGTGTTAGCATTTTATATAGGTCGAGTCTTTTATTTTTCTTTTATCATGTATTGATGGAATCCTATGATCGATTATGTATCAAAAATAAGATATGAGCATGTGTTTCGAGGAGGATGACACGTTAAACCACGTGATGAGGACTAGGAGCAGTAGCTCGTGTTTCATACCTTAAATCTGTATTTATAATCTTGTATAGAAGTAAGACAAAACATGTATATTAGGAGTTCGACAGCTTTTACTACTTTTCTGGGAGATGTTACCAATCCAGCGGCATAGACCTTTCTAAAGTTATCCAGGCGTGCTTTTACTTTTCTATGGCATGATTGAGTGCTTGAAATTATTTTCTTCGTGTTTTATTATGTGGTCTGTCTTGGATTAATCACAAAAAATAATTTAGGCTCATTAAGGACCCTAAAATTTTAAACCTTCTTTAAAGTCTTAATAAATAAAAGATTTAGACTAACATTCTGAATTTTTCAAACCATTACTTTATTTTCTTTATGGCCTTCTGGTCATGTTTTAAATGGGATAAATGCATGACTTTACAACCTGTCATAATTAATAGGCTCTTCATGCCATAGGATTGTCTACCCGAGGAGAATTCTCCCAAGTTACAATGTCGATGTGCGGATGAACTTGTTGCAAGGAAGAAGCAATGACCAATAGCAATCGGTGGCAGCCAACAGGTGGTGGTTGACAGTGGTTGAAGATGGTCGACGATGATAGGAGTGATGCTGGACCTCAGGTCCTTCTCAGAGCTCCAAGCTCTTTCTGTAGCCTCAAGTTCTTCTTTAAACTTCAAGCTATCCTCCCACTCATGAGAGGGATGAGACAATATTTATAAAGTTTCGGTGCAATTAATATTTGAAAAAACTACTTTGATCGAACTGTCCGGGGAGCTTCATTTAGACTGACGCTGTTTGATTGACATCTAAGTGACTTAATGATGTCAGGATTGACCAATTTTAGACTCGTTAGATTCTTCTTGTTGAGATGATTCGACTATAATCTTGTCAGATTTGACATTTATTTAACCTCACAAATATACTCGAAAAGTTTTCAAAGTGGTTTAACAACTTCATCTTAGCTTGATTTGACTTTGATTAAATCAATTTTGGTATCATCGGATCCGTCTCATCGAAATGATTAGTTTTACTATAAGTTTGCTAAAATTGGTGCTTTGGATAACTCTTCATCAAAATTTGAAAATTTAAATGTTTCCTGCTCAAAATATTACATTGAGGTTTGTCATACTTCAAGATTTATGTCAAATGATGAAAAATCGTTGAAGTTGTATGAAACAGTTTTATTTAAGAAAATGTATATATCTCACACCTAAAATATTTTATTTATTTAGATAATATTTTTGAGTTTGAAATATATGCATGCAAAAATAAAATTTTCTTTTAAAAGTGATAAAATGCTAGGTATCTAAATATGATATTTTAGGTGTGCGGTACGTAAATAGAGCAGAATTCTCTGCTACGTACATAAATATTTTTTCTTTTTGGTTTCACTTAATACATGTCACCTGTCTATTTTTTTTTTTCTTTTTATATTTTTCTTTCGCAGCTAAACACATTTAAGTGTTTTTTATATTTCTTAGATAAACATCGACTTCGGCAATTTTAAGCTTATAATATTATTTTAATCAAATAATTTGTATAGAAAAATACTAAAATATATATAAAGAAAAGGCGGAGGAATTGCTAACGAATAACAAACGCCGAAAAGGATGGCAGAGGCGAAGATAACGGAGGCGGATCTTTGAAAGAATTGAATTTTCTTTATTTATTTTGCTGAATAGGCTTAACCTTCTTTCCTAATCCTTCGCGCCCTCCCATTTCTCCCGCAAAGTGCCACATTTTAAAAACTGAAAACCGTAATTCAAAATCCCCCAAAATTCATCTGTAAATAAACGCAATTCTTCGAGTACTCCTAACCGTAAACCCTCGTAGCTCACTTCAGAAAAGAAGAAAAAAACTAGTTTTTCAATTCCCATCCACTGCTATCCCCGATGGGCAAGAAAGATAAAATCGCCACCAAGAAGAAGCCAACCTTTGAAGCTTCAGGAAAATCAAGTAATAGTCGTACGATAGAAAATCTCAAAACTGTGAATACTTGTTTCGTGGAGGAAGTGATGGAGTGCCGGCAAGAGATAGAGCGCCTCCACATCCGACTCAATTCACAAGTTGCTGATAAAGATATTTTCCACGATATCCAAAATGATATATTTGCGCTTGTTGTCTCATCTAGCATCCACGAAACTACATCTCGTGCAACGGCGGAGATAGTCGCAGCTTCAGATAGAGAGAAAAATTTAAGAAAGAAGATCGAGACGGTCACTACAGAGGTCGATGCTGGGAAAATAGAGCTTCTTGCTCTACCCAAAGAAAAGGATGAGAAAAAGAAAAAGTTGGTGGAGTTAAAAGAAAACATTAGATCGATGGAGCAACCGAACGAGCATGGAAGACAAAAAAGAAATTTGTTTCGTCGTGTTGCTGTTGCTGCACCTTTCATAGCTGCTGCTGGTGCAGCAGTGGTGGCTTTTTGCATAGTTTTGAAGAAATAATTTTCTCATTCGAGTGTGATGTTTTATCGTTAACTACTAATTTTATTCTTTATTATATTTTAGTATTTCTTTATTATCATTTATCTATTTAAAGGATTTTACTTTTTGTGGGAAAGTGATTTATTTTTAACATTTCTTTTTCTTCTTCAAAAAAGTCAAATATTTAATTATTCTAATTCATTTAACCTTGAGGAAAATTTTCTGATAATTATTATTAAGTTACAAATAATATATAGAGAGAGTTTGATGTTGTTGATAATCTAAAAATTATTTACCATTTGCTCTTACATTATATCTATTTTTGAAATTTAATAATATGCATGTATCTTCATGTTTATAATTTCATTATTTTGATATATATACCTATCAGTTATTAGATTTTTTTCAGTTATATTGGTGGAGACATATCATTATATATCGGACCATCTAATTTTGTTGGATTTTGAATTTCATAAATCAATTTAAGATAGCATTATTTTTTATTGTGACAAAAAGTTATTTTATAAATCAAATATTTTATTAATTATAAGAACTGTAAAACATATAATGAAAGTAATTATAATCCTTATTATAATCATAACAAAAAAAATTTAATGATTTTGAAGTTCATATTAANAAAATAGAGCTTCTTGCTCTACCCAAAGAAAAGGATGAGAAAAAGAAAAAGTTGGTGGAGTTAAAAGAAAACATTAGATCGATGGAGCAACCGAATGAGCATGGAAGACAAAGAAGGAATTTGTTTCGTCGTGTTGCTGCCGCTGCGCCTTTCATAGCTGTTGTCGGTGCAGCAGTAGTGGCTTTTTGCATAGTTTTGAAGAAATAATTTTCTCATTCGAGTGTCATGTTTTATCGTTAATTACTAATTTTATTCTTTATTATCTTTTCGCGTTTATTTATTATCATTTATCTATTGCAAGAATTTTATTTTTTATGTGGGAAAGTGATTTATTTTTAAAATTTCCTTTTCTCCTTAAAAAAAGTCAAATATTTAATAATTCTAATTCATTTAACCTTGAGGAAAATTTTCGGATAATTATTATTAAGTTAGAAATAATATATAGAGAGAGTTTGATGTTGTTGATAATCTAAAAATTATTTACCATTTGCTCATACATTATATCTATTTTTGAAATTTAATAAAATGCATGTATCTTCATGTTTATAATTTCATTATTTTGATCTATATACGTATCACTTGTTAGATTTTTTTCAGTTATGTTGGTGGAGACATATCATTATATATCGGACCAGCTAATTTTGTTGGATTTTGAATTTTGTAAATCAATTAAAGGTAGCATTATTTTTTATTGTGACATAAAGTTTTTTTATAAATCAAATATTTTATTAATTATAAGAACTGTAAAACATATAATGAAAGTAATTATAATCCTTATTATAATCATAACCAAAAAAAATTAAATGATTTTGAAATTCATATTAATAAATTTTGGGTCAAAGTATTGGGACAAAAAAATTTTCTTTTAATGGTTAGTAAAAAATTATCGTTCATTTTCGTCATTATCAGAGATTCAAAGTGATGACACGCACACGCATATATGACTTTCTCAATACTGTAATTATCTCGGCCTTCCGATTTTCTCCAAATTAAATTTAAGTTATGATTTAGAATTTTAAAAATTTTCATTAATTTATTTTTTATGTAATAGATTGGTGTTAAAATAAATATAGAAGTTTTCATCAGTTTTATTTCAATCGAAATTTGATAAAAAATAAAGTATTTGATTTTTAAATATAACTTTATTTAATTAATCACTAATATTTTTAAACAAGATTGCAATTTTTTTTATGATTCTTTAATTTATTATAAGACAGAAAAGGTTATGACTGCCACATTAGTGTTGTATTTATGGTTTTTATTGTAATTAGGGGTAATTTTATCTTTTATTTGTATTTACTTGTATGTCCTAGTCATCTTATATAAATGAGAGTTAGGGCTTATGAGACTTATGATGAGAAGTGTTGAGTTGTAACCTTATGCCTTTCATTGTTAAAAATTTATTGCCTTAGGACTCCGCAGGTTGAGTTACATGTGAAGTCTAAGTGAAACTGGGTCCCAATGTGCATAAAAATTCAAAAAATGATTAATTAATGTGACCCAGCCCGAATCACCGCATTGCAAATTTAAAAGATGTGTTTTTCGTGGAACCCGGTCTGAGATTAGCCCGATGAAATGTCGAAACAAACAAAAAGTCACTTTATGGTAGATTTGGTCACCGCCTTTTTTTTCTTATGCGGTTTTGGAGCATTTCTTCATCCTCTTCGTCGGTTCGTTTTAGGTGCTCCTTCCCCACTTGGCTTCTTTGGCTTCTTCGGGCTTTCTCCATATAGACGGCGGTTTCGCTTCGGCTCTTCGGTTTCGAATCTTGGAAACGAAAGGTCGGTTTCGTAATACGCAATGCTCATAAGTCTTAGGGTTTAGTTGTTCGGCAACAACAACTCATTTGTTTTCCTTCTCTTTTTAGCAAACAAAATAGAAGGTTGCAACGGTACAGAAGAAGAAGCTAGCGGTCTCCCAAAGTCGTTGAGGTAATGTGCTACAATGTTTATTTTAGAGAAAAAGTTGATTTGTTGTATGACAATAGGGTTGTGTTATAGTTGTGTTTTACTTGTGCTATAGTCGTATTATAGATGTGTTATTGTGTGTTATATTATTGTGTGATGTGTTATAGTTGTGTTATGGCCGTGTTATAGTCATGTTATAGATGTGTTATTATTGTCCTGTGCTGTTTAATCGTGTTATAAATGTGTTATAGCTGCATTATTGTGTGTTATTGTATGTTATAGATGTGTTATTGTGTGTAATTGTTGTCTTATGTTGTTATAATTGTGTTATAAATGTGTTATAGTTGCGTTGTTGTGTGTTATTGTAACTTATAGACGTGTTATAGATATATTATTGTTCGTTAATATTGTGTTACATTGTTATAAGTGTTATAAATGTGTTATAGATGCGTTATTGAAGTATTATGTCTGTGTTATTGTTCTATACTTTTATTATTGTTGTATTATTGTGTTATTGTGTGTTACTGTTGTGTTATTGCAGTGTTACTTATACTATAACACATCTAACACCGCAATAATACCGATCACACTTGTATAACATAGAATAATATAACAATAACACAATAATAACATTACCACAATACATCAAACACAACCATAACACAATCAAGATCTCCATTTTCCAGCTAGTGCATCATCATGATCTCCAGATAGATGTTTAAATGATTCTCACAACATCTGCTCTGTTGTTTCATTTCCTTGTGCTTCATTAATGAGTTGGTATGCAAAATTATGGGAGTGTGAGCGAAATAGTATACCATTTGTAGAAGCAGTGCTCGTCTGAGATTCCTTCACATCTTCGCAACCAAAATTGTTAAACACGTGGGGAATATTCTCTACGTGTTATACTTTGGGTTATAACGCTGCCCCACGTGTTATACCGCGGGCTAAAGATTGTATAATTGTGTTATTATGTGTTATTATGTGTTATTGAGAAAGAAAATATTCCTATACCCTTAATAACACATCAATAATGTGGGGATATATTTTTATACGATAGAATATTTTTATAACGTATTGGTCGGGAGGGTTGGCACGTTTTTATTATTTTTTTATTTTTTATATAGTTAAGCCAGTATTCCACATTGGACTCCGATGTAATAATTTTCATTATTTCAAGTAGGGCTGTAAACGAGCCGAGCTTGAGCGAGCTCAGGCTTGGCTCGTGTTCGGCTCGTTTGAAATAGCTCGTGTTCGAAATCAGCTCGTGTTCGAAATCGGCTCGTGAACAGTGTGTTCGTGTTCGGCTCGATTTAAATATTCGTGTTCGTGTTCGGCTNATGTTATAGATGTGTTATTATTGTCTTATGATGTTTAATTGTGTTATAAATGTGTTATAGTTGCATTATTGTGTGTTATTGTATGTTATAAATGTGTCATTGTGCGTAATTGTTGTCTTATGTTATTATAATTGTGTTATAAATGTGTTATAGTTACGTTGTTGTGTGTTATTGTAACTTATAGATGTGTTATAGATGTATTATTGTGTGTTAATGTTGTGTTACTATGTTATAATAGTGTTATAGATGTGTTATAGATGCATTATTGAAGTATTATGTTTGTGTTATTGTTCTATACTTTTGTTATTGTTGTATTATTGTATTATTGTTGTGTTATTGCGGTGTTACTTATATTATAACATATCTAACACCGCAATAATATCGATCACACTTGTATAACATAGAATAATATAACTATAACATAATAATAACATTCCCACAATACACCAATAACACAACCATAACACAGTCAAGATCTCCATTTTCCAGCTAGTGCGTCATCATGATCTCCAGACTGATGTTTAAATGATTCCCACAACATCTGCTCTGTGGTTTCATTTCCTTGTGCTTCATTAATGAGTTGGTATGCAAAATTATGAGAGTTTGAGCGAAATAGTATACCATTTGCAGAAGCAGTGCTCGTCTGAGATTCCTTCACATCTTAGTAACCAAAATTGGTAAACACGTGGGGAATATTCTCTGTGTGATACCACGGGTTATAACGTTGCCCCTCGTGTTATACTGCGGGCTAGAGATTGTATAATTATGTTATTATGTGTTATTATGTGTTATTGAGCAAGAAAATATTTCTATACCTTCAATAACACATCAATAATGTGGGGAAATATTTTTATAGGATAGAATATTTTTATAATGTATTGGTCGGGACGGTTGGCACGTTATTATTATTATTTTTTATTTTTTATATAGTTAAGCCACTATTCCACATTGGACTCCGATGTAATAATTTTCATTATTTCAAGCCGCTCTTTCTCGAGAAAATTTTGCCCTCCTCTCTTCTCCCCCGTTCCACGAATTTTTATTCGGTACGTGCACCGCATGAACCCCTACATGCGGTACCGAATAAAAATTAGCCACGTGGAATTCGATTCCACGTGGCTTTTCACCTTAAAAATATGTGTTTTTTACGCCCAACAGCCCGAATCCCGCCCAAAAAAAAAAAGTTTTTTTCTCCTTTCGATTCCCGCCAATTGAAAAAAGTAGCATTTTGTCTGTTTTAGGGTATAAGGATTCGGTATATTATCATTTTTTCCCTCTTGTTCGCTGGAGCTGGTTCGATGGAAATAACTTTTGACGAAGAAATGTTGGTGAAATCTCAAAATACTTCTAAGAAACATAACAATGAGATGAAATCTCAGAATATTTCCGAGAATAATGAGATTGAGCAGAGTTTAGATGCGGCAGAAGGACATCGGCAGGTACGTTGAGGCCTTGTTTGAATGCATTTCTAGGTTTTAAAGAGTAATTTTATTGCTGATAAAGTTTGCTCTATTTTTAGATGAGTTTTAACGCTAAGTTTCGGTTGGGTGGGATGTGGTGTTATTTAGGTAATATAATGTCTATTCATCAAAAATTATTTTTTAAAGATAACTTTTAAATCTTTTTTAATTGACTATTTTATATGCATTGACATCATAAAATATAATTATTAACCTGAAATTTATAAAAAAAATGTCATAATACAATGTTTTATAAATTTGAACAGCTATTTTTAAAATACAATAAATAAGAAAAGTAATATATTCCGTTAGAAAATAGAATTAACAAATAAAAACTTACATAAAAATATTTTAAATGCGCCTTTGGGTTTCTAGAAACTACTACCACTTAAATGGGTTTAATTGCAAATTTATCAAGGGAAATTTATATATGTCACAAACTATTTTTGTGTATTTGCATATGAGACACTTAAACTTGCATATCCAAATATTAAACTCTCAAAAATTACATTAAAAATACGGTTTTTAAGATCAACTTGACAATAATTATCTTTTATATGTCAACTTAGTTATTTATAAGTGATGGGNCGTGTTCGTGTTCGGCTTGTGTTCGGTTCGAAATTGGCTCGTTAAACTAACATTGAGAAAAATATATGTAAAGTGTGGGATTCGAACCTGGATCAAATATATACAAAAGAAGACACTAACCACATTGCCACATGAGGTGTTATGATCTAAATTGAGACATAAATATATATAATATATTATTATATAAATAAGATATGTAATATATTATTGTATAAAAAGTTATATAATTTTTTTTTCGAGCCATTTCGAGCCGAACACGAGCGAACAAACTGTTGTTCGTGTTCGGTTCGTTTACATTTTGAGCTTAAAAATTTATTCGTGTTCGGCTCGTTAGGCTTAACGAGCCGAACGAGAGCTGTTCACGAACAACAAGCCAAATTGACAGCCCTAATTTCAAGCCGCTCTTTCTCGAGAAAACTTTGCCCTCCTCTCTCTTTTCCCCCGTTCCACACCGCTTTTACCCCGCTAACCCTCATTTTTCTCTTCGTTACTGCCGTCCGGACTACGTATGGAAATATTTTTCCTTCGCGCGCACAAGCTTCTCTAAATCCCGTAAATCCATCTTCCAATGGGATTCCTAATCCGGGATTTAAGGTAAAACGGAGGCGGAATGGGATTTAAGGTCCTGTAGGATTTGAAGTTGCCATTTTTGCTGCATGTCAGGATTTAGGTCAAATCCTGCTAACAAACAGCGTTGTGAAGTCGTCTTTATTTTTTGCTGTTTGGAAATATTTGGTTTCTTTTATAAATCCTGCTTATATCTTGCTACCAAGCGGCCTTCGAGAGCATGAACTCTTCTTGTCCCCTCTGTGACTTGTGCAGAGTGCTGTGTGTGTAAATATGAAAGTTTAGGTGTGAGATGTGTAAATGTATAAGAATTGTGTGCTTGGTGAGAGATGAGATGTTCTTCTTTTACTGTTTTTATTTTCTTTCGAATCTCTGATTCCGTGATCCATTAAGAGGGAGGAAAAATTGACTTTATATGATGCATAATGCACCTCAGTTTATTTGGCAAGAAGAGAAAAAGCATTGTCATTTTAGAATATCAAAAAATTCTGGGGAGTGTAGCTTACCACTTTTTCTTGATTCGTTCTGTGGGGTTATTGACTTAAAATCACGGAGGTTATGGAGGGGTTATTTGGGAGTTATTGCGGAATGCAGGAGGTTTGTGAAATTGAACTGCAGAAATTATTAGGGGTTATTGGAGTGGAACTGTGGTGGTTATTGCAGAGTTAGAGATTATTAAGGAGTTATTAGAGTTATTATCTTGATAATCCCTCAATAACCCCCCTAACTTTCCCGAATGACCTACACGGTTCTGCTTTAATCTTTTTTAAGTGGTCCTGATACAATACACATGACGAACTATTACTGGAGTCCACATGTAGAACTGCGTACATACTCCGTATGGAATAATTTCTCCTATATTAGAACTCTTGATGTAATATTTCAGCCATGTTATGATTCCGAGGATGGATCGAAACATAATAAAAGGTTGTTTGATATCCTATTAACAAAAATTAACTGCTGTTACAACAATCTGATTTTTGGGATCTAACAGTTTTGAGCTTTTAGTCCTATTGAAATGGGCCGCCATTAAACATGGTGAACCTTATGAAAGTTAAATGCTCAGCGTCATGTTTGTAAATCTTCCTTCATTTTAATTTTAGATTCCCATTCTTGTCCTTCATTGAGGGAAGTGATGCAGAATCATTGAATGACCTTGAGCTTTAAGATGTAATTTTTTGTTGTTGTCAAGCGATTGAAGTTGGCATGGGGGAAGCTTCTCAGGCAGCATGCATAGAACTGCAAGGCTGCCATTAAATAAGGTGAATCATGCATAATTTAAATACATAAGAATTCTTTGCTATGTATGTAAAATTTCCACTTTTTATTTTTATTTTAGGGCAATTACTTACAGAGCACCCGAAACATTGCTATTTAAAAATCTAGCAGTCTCACC
This sequence comes from Phalaenopsis aphrodite, assembly GCA_003013225.1. NCBI lineage: Eukaryota > Viridiplantae > Streptophyta > Magnoliopsida > Asparagales > Orchidaceae > Phalaenopsis > Phalaenopsis aphrodite. Next base: position 32,109 of record NEWO01002498.1, read on the forward strand.
AAACAGCCTTCTAGTGCATGATATCGTCTAGTCCACTCTATGAAAATTTTACGTACGGAGTGCGGACGCAGCTATGCTAGATCAAATGTTCTTCATTCTTCCGTGTCTCTTGAAATTCATTTTTTTTTTCCCTTTTCTTTCTTGCTTAGGCGAGAGACATAGCATGCTTCGCGCTTGAAATGCCTCCTAATATTTTTGTTTTTGTGTTTATTCTTTTTGAATCTCCGATTCCATGATCCTGCATAAATGCTCCTCGATTTATCTGGATAAAAGGGAAAAAAAAAGAGAGATTTAAGAAGATCCAAACATTTTGGAGCGTGTAGCATAGCGCTTTTTCCGAATGGCCAAGCCATCAAGGATGACCTGGTGAGGTGCTTCGCACTTCTCATGCAACCTGTGCGGCGATTTTAATAGTTCCAGGTTTTTATCTTCTCGAAATTTGCAAAATCTAGTTTCAAAGGATTCACTAAATGTTATATGCTGTGCTTTCGTTAAACAAGGCAAACCTTATGAAAGTTAAATAT
>NEWO01002499.1:11551-32601 GCA_003013225.1 Phalaenopsis aphrodite
TTTTCCTTTACAGTACAATGAGCAATGAAGATTTTATGTTTAAGTCACTGTTGATTTTTTTGGGCTCGGTCTAGAGAACACTTTAAACTATAAGCCTCTCACTATCACCATTGGTGGCTAGCATTCCTCCCAATTCTCCCCCGCTCTGGAGTCTTCACTATGTGCTTCTTCCATTACACTCTACTTGACAAAAGAAAGCACTCTTTTACCTGGGAAGTTAGATGAAATGTGGTTTATATTCATGACACTTGAAACAGTTCACAAATGTAAATATCTTAGGGTTATAGTTCTGATCAGATTCTATTTTTCTCCCTGGCTTTTCCTCACTATGGGAGGTCTGGGTACTCTGGTTGGTATGTTTTTTGCCGTCTGATCCCATGATTGGTCACTGTTTGAGGGATGGAGTGGACTTAATAATACCATGCTCCTTCTCCATCTTCAGGGATGGAGATTTTGTAAGGCCCAATAGGGTTCTAATTCCGTCACATTGCTAGTGGATGATCTCAATCTCTCAGATAGTGGGCTATGGTATTTTTTTTTGCTCCGCCAACTCACACTTAAATATAAGTTATTGAAAATCAATGATATTCTTCTACTGATAGGTTCTTTTGTGTGTAAGTGATGAAGTCTTAAGAACATGTCCTACATGTGATGTGTTGGAAGATACTTGCATATCATTATCTTTATTATTTGGATAAGGTTGTGATCTTATTTTATTTCTCATGTTGGGGTAGGCACTTCACGTTCTCTCACCATAAAGAATCATTCTTTTTTTACTTGATAGCAACTAACTTCATCTTTTGGCTTCACATTCTCCCATCATAAGAGGCATGTCTTTGAACTCAAATGTTCTGTTTCAATGCCTGTAGTCACATAATGAATTTGTCTAGGTTCATATGATCATCAAAATCTACTAAATCAATATTCACTCCAAAGTCACCATTTCCTCTTATGCTCAATTCCAAAAGAACACCGTTGTAATAGATGAAAAATGAAATTAAATAAAAGAAATTTTAACGTGTTATTGCTTTTTCGGAAAGGGATAACCGTCACAATAGTTACGCATTTAGGAGAAAAATGCCTCTTTTGAACTAGATGATGAGGAGAGAGAGAAGCAAAGCGTGAGGATGAAGGGAGACGAGGGAGATAGCGACAGGAAGCAATTACCTTGGTTATGAGCAAATCAAATACCCAATACTCTACGACGAATCACAGATGAAATTGGTGAGAAGACGACGATTGAAGAGTTAGCATCGAAGCTTCAGACAAGAGAGAAAGGAGCAATGCTTGCTATCAAAGTCGAAGGCAACAAATCGCAACATCGGAACTGAAGTGGCAAGCAGCTCGTGTGTGCGATTCATCTACAACAATGAGAGCCACAACAACATTAAGCACGATGCCAACCAAGGCAGAGTCGGTGCCCAAGAGGTTTGCAGTGCTCAGGAACCTTCGGGAAGAAGACGCTCGTGACTTCTAAAACAAGTTGTGCGGGTGACTTAGAGCTGTATCGAGCTGAACTGAAGGGAATAGGAGTTGTTCCCTTGTCTTGCGAAGGAAAAATAGAGGAGGAAGCGCTCGTGGAATTTTTATTCGGTACGTGCAACGTAGGGAGGCTTGCAAACGGTAGCAAATAAAAAAATGCCATGTGGAATCCGACCCCACTACTATTATTTATGTTAAAAACTCTATTTTTTTTGCCCGACCCTCCTTTTTCTGGAAAATTGAATGCATAAGGCTCTTTCTCGATTTTCCCCCACTTTACTTTTGCACTTTAGGGTTTTGAGCTGCCGAAATGGTTTGCTCTGTCGATGAAGACAACGACAACCACTTCCAGATTCAAGTGAGTTTAGCTTCGTTCAGAATGTTTTCGACGAAGACAACGACAACGACTTCCAGATCCAAGTGAGTTTAGCTCGTGGAGAATGTTTTTTTTTTATCTTAAAGACATTGTTGCGGTTTGGTTCTAGGGTTTGTGCGATTTTTATTTTTTGATTTTATGGATAATTCTGGCATTTGTCTGGGTTTATCGGAGGTTTAATTAGTTGATTTAATAGTATTACTTTAGTTTTTTTTATCGGAGATATAGTTCTGGCATTTGTCTCATTGCTTGTGTTTAACAATTTGTTTCTCTGGGTTTATCGGAATTTTACTTTACTAGTTTTCATTTTATTCGAAGTTGTTGTCGTTGTAACTGTTGATGTTATGCTGACATTTAAGCAGGGGTAATGGTTTATAGTGTTACCGCGGTATTATCTTAGCAATATTCTCGTACTATTTTTGTTAATGAGGGATGTTGGTGTTATTGTGGGGCTATTGTGGTATTATTATGGTTTTATTGTTATATCATTTTACTGCTGAAGAGAGTTTTTTTAATGCGGTTTTATGATTTTATTGTTGTGTGACTATGATGTTATTGTCTTTGTTGTTTTAATAGACGCACTTGTTTTACTATAGTCTTCTTATTTGTAATTTTTTTTCTTTTTAGAGCATTGTATTTCTATAACTTAAATCATTGCATGCAGAAAATGAGGAAGATGGGCGAACAAGCCAAGTACTGTTTTTTAAACCATTTAACACAAACTTGTGAGCAATGAGATAGAGTTATTTATTGACTCATTGAGAGCTTGGTCAGAATTATGAAGAAGCTGAAAATTGTAATAAATGTAATATTCATTTTAGTTGAGAGGGAGTTTCCTGATTTTTTGGAGGCAATGAGATGAAGTTATTTAGTGATTCAGATAATCTTGATTGATAATCAGTCAAAAAATCATTCGCATCAATGATCAAAGGTTGATTTAAAGGAAGTTTCAGGCGGTTCGCACATCTAAAGTTGATCGAGTTATATAATCTGATGTCAATGCCGATGATGTGATTTGTTTCAAGTCGTAATGGGTTTGCTAAATTGTGGAAATAAAATAAAATGTAATCGTAAGTTTTAATATTCTGGACTACTTAAGTCTGATGTGAATGGTGTTCCGTCAGGTGAACCAGTTGGAACACCAGTCACATGAAACTTAAGAAGTGAAAAACAACATAACTTGCAATAACATTTTATTCTGTTTCTACAATTTAGCAAACTCATTACCTGAATTACTTGATACAAATCACATCATCAGCATTGTCATCAGATTATATAATTCGATCAATTTTAGAGGTGCGAACAGCCTGAAACTTTCTCTCAATCAACCTTTGATCATTGATGTGAATGATTTTTGGACTGCTTATCAATCAAGATTCTCTGAATCACTAAATAACTCCATCTCACTGCCTCCGAGCAATCAGAAAACTCTCCTTTCAACTAAAATGAATATTATATATATTGCAATTTTCAGCTTCTTCACTGATTCTGACCAAGTCCTCAATGAGTAATTAAATAACTCTGATCTCATTGCCTACAAATTTAACAAATAGAGTTGGAGTTGAATCTACAAACAAACAGCCTGACCTCCCCTTTGCCGCATACTATATATTAAACGGTGGTTATTGTAATATTATGGTATTATTAGTGAATTGCTCGAGTATTATTGATCTATTTTTCGTTATGTAATATTATTATTTTATTGCGGAGTAATTGATGTATTATTAACTTATCTGTTTATTAACATCGACGTGTTGTATTATTATGGTTGTATTATGGTATTATTCGAGTCTTATTGTGGTGGCATTAATGTAATTAGCTTTGCGGTAATTTTTTTAATGCCCTGCGGTGTTATCGTGGTTTTATTATTTCTTTATTATGTTTTTATTTAGTGAAGTATTAGTATGGTTGTATTATGATAACATTCGAGCGTTCCTTGAAATTTAAAAAAAATTTTATCACGTGGAACCCGGTTGTACTCCCGTCCGATACCTCCCGAATTAATTGAACGAACAGAATATGAAATGTCTATCGAAAAAGAACTTCAGAGGAAAACTGACAGGCGCACCACCTCTTTTATCATTCGCCATCTGTTTAGGGTTTTGAATCTTCGTTCGCCGGTCGAAGTACTTTCCTCAGTTCACCGCTAGAGTTCAGCTGATCAAGATGGAAGCCGAGCCTTCTGAGATGGAAATCCAAGAAAACCCTACGACAGTGGACGCCGAAGAGCCAGTGATAGTGGAAACTGAAGATGAGCCGTCAAGAATGCTGTCCAAGAAAAAAACCAATGACCGTAAGAAGAAGGTTATTGAAGAGGGTTCTTCCAGGTAATATTTTATTTTCTTAGTTGTTTTTTCTTTGAAAAGACTATCAACATTACGTGATAATACGAGAACATATCCTAATTAAAATGCATTTCTTCTTCTAAATAATACAATGGTAAAATGCATTTAATACCGTAAGATGGATGAAAACGTAATAATACTATGGTTCCTCAAGGTAATAGTGATTATTACGGTGATAAAATGCAGTTGAGAAAAGCAGTTCCTTTAATAAAAATATAGTTTTCGTACACAAAACTTGACTTATACTAAATAATAAAGTCAAATAAAACCGTAATAATGTCATAAAGTCAAATAAAACCATAATAATGCCATAAAGTCATATAAAACTGTAATAAAGTCAAATAATAGTACAAGAATAATACCTTCAAAATATAACATTAATAATACCATAATAATACCGTAATAATACCTTGGTACTACGTGAATAATATCACCGAAATATAATCACAATAATACTGTAATAATATCATAATAATTAACCACACCGGAATAACACCTAAATAATGACATTGAAATGACATTGAAATAACACCTGATATTTGTTGCATTGTATTATTTTTTGTAGGTTTGTGAACTCACAATCAATGAGCTGTAGATGTCGGCCATCTGTGTTTAGAGATGCGATGGATAAGGTGAGACATTGAGTATCTGAGGGCACGAGAAATGAGCTCAAAACAATGAATGTTGAACAGTTCTTGGAGCTCCCTCCATATCCTCAAGGGAATGTCTTGACACTTTAGATCTTGCAATGTTGGCAGCACGATAAAATGGTTTTCAAAATTGGAGGGAAAGAATTGCGATTGTTGCCCGATGAAGTTGCCCTGTTAATTGACATGCCAAATAGAGGTGCAGTGCCAAAGTTGAGTAAACGTCTATCTTGTGGCATGAATGCCCAGCAGATGAGGAACAATCTCTTGGACTTCGCAAGAGGGGGGTCTTTTACCCCTTTTGCCAACTGGTTTATAAAATTTTTGTTATCTCATCTATTTTTTTTGTTTGAGTAATTTTAGTGTACCCGAAGGACTTAACAATTTTGGGGAGAACATAGAGATTTTTGCCTCATTTAATTGGTCGGCTGCGCTCTGTGATTTTCTTATAGAGCAAATTAATGCAGTGACCATTAAATTATTGCGGAACAAGCCTATTGGATACATAAATGATTTTTTTTATTTGCTTACGGTCAGTATATTGTAGAAGCTGAACATCGTTACTGTTTATTGATTATTTTTTATGCTGAATATTGTGTATTTTTTATGCAGCTCTGGTTTTTTGAGCATATATCTGTGGTAACGCCTACTAATGCTGAGGCCAGACCCAGGAGTTTGAGATGGCCAACAACTGTTAGCTTGAACTCCTCACAGATAGATGTGGTCTTTAAGAGGCTGAACAGTGAACAGGTCAGTCATTTACATTGTTGTTAAATAACTTATTTCTGGAATAGTGATTAAGATTTTTGTATACTGAAATGTCTTGTAGGTCAATGATAAATTCTTGGACCTAAAAGAGGATGAACTAAATTTTCTGACCAATCCAGGTTAGGGACTACTTGATATTTGTAAAATCCGTCAGCCTGAAATTAGAGCAGAACCTCCTATATCATTTGATATGGGGCCAGTTGTTAAAGGGGAGACTGCCCCTGAACCAATTTACAATGTAATGAACAAGAACCTTGAAGCATTAATTGATCTTATCGAAGCACAGGAGAAATGGTTCGAGTTCCAAGGGACTCTTAATACAATCGTTGTTGGAGTTTCGGGTCTGCAAGACCAAATGTTGAAACTACAGAATAAAATTGAAAAAAATGAAAATGGAGTTGATATAGGCATAGTCCTAGAGGAAGCATATGCCCAGTCTCCCTCATCTCCTGTTGTAATCCCACCTGCTGATGAGGAATATGCCCAGCGCCTCTCCCCTCCTGTTGGAATCCCACATGCTGTTGAGGAATTTTCCCAGCCCACCTCCCCTCCTATTGTAATCACGCATGCTGATGAACAATCTGCCCAGCCCCCCTCCCCTCCGGTTGTAATCACACATGCTGATGAGCAATCTGTTCAGGCCCCCTCCCCTCCTGCTGTTGTCCCACATGCTGCTGAGCATTCTGCCCAGCCCCCCTCCCCTTTTGTTGTAATCCCTCATGCTGATGAGGAATCTTCCCAGCCCCCTCTCCTCCTGTTAGAATCCCATATGCTGTTGAGGAACCTGCCCAACCCCCAACCGAGGCGATTTTCAGCTTATTGCATAGGGTGAAGGGCCAACGCAGTCGTAGGAAGAAGGTTGCGAGCTCCTCTTTCACACCCTTTGAATATAAACGAAGAAAAACAACAAAGGATGTTGATGAGCAATTATCTGTTGATGAAACAATGACTGATGAGGAGACTACCGCCTCTCTAGAAAAAATAAATGTACAAATTTCATATATTGTAGAACAAATACTTGATACTGCCACCACAGAACAGCCAATTGTTGTTATTGCTGCCACCCCAGAACTACCTAATACTGCTGCCACCTCACCAACAACTGAAACAACTTTGCGGCTAGTAGTATATGTACCTCTAGTGCATGCACGGTTACCAACTGCAGTGGACGTACCTAAAACATCGGTATTTCTAACCTAATTCGTAATAATTTCTTATATGTTGTTTAGTACATTTGATATTTCAACAGATTTGCTTATGTGTAGTCCTCACTGACGGAGCGACACAGATTTTCCTTGGCGAGCACTGATATCTGAGGAAATGCGAACAGTAATTGATCATTGCTTATTAAAGTACTCTGTAAAATGAGTAGCATTTGATTTGTCATTTCATAAAAAGTCATTAATGTGAGGTGATTCAGATATTATTCATACTCTTCAGGAATGACTTTATTGTCCACCTTAGAGGCAGTTCAATCTATATTGATCGGGGTATGTGGATGATGTTTTGTGTAATGGATGGATCGACAATGACCAGATGATGCATTAGCCCTCATTCTTTATGGGAGGACTCAAAGTCCAACATCATTCCGACGATATCTATACGTCTCCTCTTTATACTATATATATAAATAAAATAATGGACGTCGTAAGATTTTTTTGCAGACGATGATAATATCAAAAGTGTGTCAATTCATGTAGGGCTATTGGAAAATGGAGAGTGGTGACAACTTAAGCTTTTTGCGCCACATTACGAAGGAAGCGGTGAAAAATGTTGAGATTGTCTTGTTTCCCATTTTTGAAAATCAGCATTGGATATTGTTGATTGTTGACCTGAAAGATAAGAAATGAAGAATTTATGATCCATTACCCAACAAAATGTATAAGGCAGTATGCGAACGCGTAGTAAATTTATGGTACATAATATGTCAATCCCATCCTGATTTTGTCATAGAATAACAAATGTGTCATCCACCTCTGTAGATATCAATGTTTGCAGCGGATACTAGACTATGTTTTGGTACGAGGAAACCTGGAACATGAGGGCTGACAATGGTTAAGGGCGTAACAACTCAAAATAACAGCATTAACTGCGACATGTTTGTCTGCAAGTACATCGAAAAACTAGTTGAGGCCAACCCAGTTGATTGAAGTAAGGAGCTGCGGTGGCAGGAAGAAATGACAAGATTTCGGGCTAAATTAGCATATGAACTTTGCATTTGGGTCTCCTCCATTAAAAAAGATTGAACTGATGTGTTTAATTTATTGTAGTAGATATATTGCCAATCAAACATTTATATTAACTGTTGTGTATTTGGTTGTATTGCAAATGAAACATTAAGCTCCTGCTAGTTTGGTTGTATATATGTATCGTTTTATCAGAATGTTCCATAGGTTGTATCCTTGTTTTATTATGGTGGCTTTTATCATGTATTTGATTTAATGGGGCATGCTGTTGTATTGTGGTTTTACCTCCGCAGTATTCCTGTTGTATTCTAATTTATTGTTCAACGAGCGTTGTATTCTATTTTATTGTTCAACGAGCGCTGGTCTTATTAGTAATAGTCTAGTATACATAGACTTAACAGATTTTCCATTTTTATTATGTAACCGCGTTGGATGTACTTTGGTATTTTTTAGGTCGTGTTCAGGTTTTATTCTTGTTAATTGTTCCACGAGCGCTGTTTTTATTGGAACATGCCGCTAGAGATTCCAATGAAATCAGGCAGAGAGAAATAAATCCGTCTTATGGCAACCGCGCTGGCTGTACTTTGGTATTTTTTGGGTCGTCTTCAGGTTTTATTCTTGTCAAGCATTCCATGAGCACTGATTTTATTGGAATGTGCCGCTAGAGATTCCAATGAAACCAGACAGAGCTGCAGAAATAAATCCGTCTTATGGCAACCGCGCTAGTTGTACTTTGGTATTTTTTGAGTCGTCTTCAGGTTTTATTCTTATCAAGTGTTCCAAGAGCGTTGGTTTTATTAGAATATGCCGCCAGAGATTCCAATGAAACCAAGCGGAGCTATAAAAATAAATCCGTCTTATGGCAACCGCACTGGTTGTACTTTAGTAATTTTTAGGTCGTCTTCAAGTTTTATTCTTGTCAAGTGTTCCACAAGCGCTAGTTTTATTGGAATATGCCGTCAGAAATTCCAATGAAACCAGACAGAGCGGCAAAAATAAATTCTTCTTATGGCAACCGCGCTGGTTGTACTTTGGTATTTTTTGGGTCGTCTTCAGGTTTTATTCTTGTCAAGTGTTCTAAGAGCGCTGATTTTATTGGAATATGCCGCCAGAGATTCCAATGAAACCAGGCGGAGCGGCAAAAATAAATCCGTCTTATGGAAACCGCGTTGGTTGTACTTTGGTAATTTTTAGGTCATCCTCAGGTTATATTCTTGTCAAGTGTTTCAAGAGCGCTGGTTTTATTGGAATATGTCGTCAGAGATTCCAATGAAACCAGGCAAAGCAGCAAAAATAAATCCATCTTATGGCAACCGCTCTGGTTGTACTTTGGTATTTTTTGGGTCGTCTTCTGGTTTTATTATTGTCAAGCGTTCCAAGAACGCTGATTTTATTGGAATATTTGTCAGAGATTCCAATGAAACCAGGCGGAGTGGCAAAAATAAATCTGTCTTATAACAACCGCGATGATAATAAACCCTTAAATAAGAAAAATAAGACAATAATAAATCTTTAATAAAACGATAATATTACAATATAACTAAATAATAATAAACTCATAATAACTCCTGAATAAAACAACAATAATACAAATGTCTGTTTCACTTTAAACACCAATAATAAATTTCTGAATAAATAGTCTTTATGTTATCATGTATGTCCAATAATAAGTTCTTATGTCCCTGTTTGTTGTGTTTCAGAAAATTCATGTGCATTTATAGTATTAATGAGTAAATGTCAGGAAAGAAGTCTAGATCGAAAATAAAAAATTTCAGAATGATCGATTTCACAACCTGACTAAAGTGATCCACCATTGAAAATAAATTTGGATCGCATTCCAGAATGCTAACATAACTTGAAACAATGTTATATTTCTCTATTCCTGTATACAATATTATATGTTAGCGAGTAATTTTTCATCAAATCAAAACAGAACTTAATATTATAGGTAACATTTACTTTTGAATCTCTTTATTTTTCCCAGTAACTCTTTAAACGTGCATTGGATATTCCTTTTGGCCGCATCTTCGTGGGATCGTTGACATTTCTCTCTTTACTCAGTGTCTTCTTCTTATTTGATTTTGACTTTTCCGAAGGAGCTCGTCCACTCATTATGGCTTCGACATCGATTGTAAGTTTATTAAATGCCTCCAACACTAGCTTCTCGGCAAGTTCATGGCCTCGTGTTCAAGTGTCGATCTGGTATGCAAATTTGTGAATGTGATTGAGATAGATGAGTCCACTTGCAGAATTTGACAACATTTCTGACATCTTATGATATGCATAACCCTAACTGTTATAAATGTCCCTTTTAGCATTAATAGACCACCGAAGTAATATATATTTAATAAAGATTTTTGTAACATTTTTGTGCTGAAGAACCCTTAGAGCACGAGCACATAATAAGTCCATCATTTCAAATTTTTTACAACTACAAGTAATATCAAAACTACCTCTGTTCAATTTCACAATCCAATGTCTGTCTCTGTTCTTATTATCGAGAGTTCAGATATGAAATTCTGAATCCATAGTAGCGGAGCACTCCACAGCAAGCCCACAAACCATGTAGAAACTGTGCTTCAAACATTGAATATAACTTTCTTGTGTAAAGTGTAGCAACCTGTCTCAACACGGGACTATTTTTAACGGCGGGAGAAATTGCAGACTGTTGGCATTTAAAATCTACATCCTTCTCGTTTCTTCTCCAATCTTTGATGACATTTTCAAGACCCAAAAAACATTCGGTCATGGTGCTTGTTGCCTTGAAGACACCATGACAAATCTTATTCGTGGACTCACTTCTTTGCGTTGATAGAATCCCCATTCCAAAAAAAATTTTTTTAAGGTGGTTGACCACTTATGTCTGATATTATAAATTCATCCAACCAAACATTCTTGTGTAGGTTTCCTTTCTCGATAATTTCGCCCCAAGTTTCTTCAAACTCCTCTTTAGAGTCACATCTGCTCATGCATTTATAAAAAAAAAATCATTGACTCTCTTGCTACCTACGCCACAATGGATTTTTGAAGATAAATTCTTGTAAATGTGTCATTGACATAATCTATGTATGGTGTACGGAAGACACTCTTCAATGACTTTAGACATTACTTGATCCTGATTAGTGAATGTTGTTATTGGATGTTTGTTATCCATTATACGGATAAAAACTTTGAATAACCACTTGAATGATTCAATCGTTTCATCTGACAAAAAATCAACACCAAATTGAACATTCTGCTAGTGGTGATTCCCATCGACAATCAGAGCACAACATAAATTGTATTTATTCAGTCTATAACTTGTATCAAATATTATTACATCCCCAAAATAGTCGTAATCAATCATGAACATCCCATCACACCATAAAAAATTCACAACATCCCGACTCATCAATTTGGAAATCTCACGCAAACATTGGATCCTCCGCTTTCCGCGTAGTGGACAATTGTATGATAGAATTAGCATCCCCTAATTCAATTTGAACTCTTCTCTCTCTTTGTATGAAATTATACGCATCCCTCTTTGTGTAATCAAGATTCTCCACTCCCCCGATCTCAGCAGCGAGAAATCTGAATGCATCACTGGTTCTAATCCCTGATTTTGTCATTGATCTGAGGATATCAGCACTGATGTCACACATCTTTCTGCTAGAATGCAGTAGATGCTTGTCACCGTCCTCCGCCAATGGATAGTTGTGACTTTTTATGAATTTTTTTACTGACCAGTTGCCCTCTAAGTCAACGAAATATCGGATCATGGTTGGACAATCAGTCCTTGTGTCCGCTCTTTTGAACATTACCGTGATAATGTCCTTCAACTCTGTCTTGAAACCGGTCTTACCACAAACAAAGTCCTTTGTCTTCAGCTTCTTAGAATTCGGCCAGAAACCACTGTGTTCCTTTCGCACAGTAAATCCAATATGGTGTGCATATAAACAATACTATTTATAGGCTTCCTTCTCGTTCTGGACAACTGCATGAAGTAATTTCTCTGCATCGGGTGACTGCAAATTTAAACATCATTATTAGCACCTTAAAAAGAAATTAATACAAGGTTACAATACATAAATAACACTATAATAATACCACAATATAACCCAAATAACACTATGGCAATGCCAATATAATAGGCCAATCAAATGTCGTTAAGCAAATGTTACAAGCATCATCGTTAGAAGTCTATAATAGACACATAACACCGTGAGAAAACCACAATAAAACCCTGATAAAATAATTAGAACGCCAATATAAGACTCCGATAAAACGACTAATTAGATCAAATAACACTAGGATAACACCATGATAATACCAAAATAACACAACATTACCACCCCACCATACGTGCAGCCTTACAGGCAAAAAAACACACGCATAACACCACAATAACACAACCATAACATCATTACACGTCAACATAATACCCTAAAAACAAAACTAATTCAGCAAATCCAATATTACCTTAATAACACTATGATCTACCAAAATAACACCAAATCCCCACGACAATAACGTTACAAGAAAATGATAGTGTAACACTTTGACACCATCACCGCGGCGAGAATAGCTACCCATTAACCCCATCACGGCGGCAAGAACAACACTTCATTATGACAGTTATTTAACCCACTAAAAACTATAAATAACAATCAGAAATGGAAAACAACTAGTATATCACCGTGATATTACCTAAATAACACCACATCCCACCCTTACCGAAACTTAGCGTTAAACGTCATATAAAAACAGAGCAAACTTCATTAACAATATAAATATTCCTTGAAAACTAAATTTGCATTCAAACAAGTATAACATATCTGCTGATTTCCTTCTGCCACATCTAAACTCTGCTCATTCTCATGATTTTTGAAAATATTCTGAGATGTCATTGTCATGTTTCTCGCATGTATTTTGAGATTCCAGCAAGATTTCATCGTCAAGAATTACTTCCATCAAATCAGGTCTAGCGAATATGAGGAAACGAAATGAGAATATCCTGAATCCCTAAACCCTAAAGGAGACAAAATACCACCTTTTTGCAATCGGCGGGAATCGAAAATGACAAAATTGTGCTTTTTTTGGTTGGGCGGAATTTGGACCGGGTCAGGCAATATATAACAGAGTTTTTAACCTAAATAATCCACGTGGGGTCGGATTCGACGTGGCCGTTTTTAATTGGGTACCGCATGCAGGCCTTCATGCGGTAAACGTACCGAATAAAAATTTGCGCTCGTGAGTCTTATGCTCGAGCTGAGGAAGAAATAAGGAAAACAGAAGCCTCGTGCGTGGAAGATTGAACCAAACGACTCTTTAGCATAGAATGAAGGAAACTCAGTGCAAATGATCAAACCAAACCACATGCGATAAGGAAGTCGAGCCTTAGCGTGCAATTTTTGGTTTGGGAAGAACCAAAATGAGCTAAAGCGAGAAAGGTTGAGTGTTGGATTGGGGCAAGTTGTTGAGTTGGAGGTAATTTTAATTATGTTTTTTATTGTAATTTCTAAACGTTTATTTATACTTATCAAATAATTGATTAGGCTTTGTATGAAATTAAGATTTATAATGATTATCATGTGAAAAATTTTGGAGTAATGAATTTGGAAAATTAAAATAAAATACATATTGATGATAATTGAAAGAAAGCATGATAATAAAAAAAATAATATTTATGATAATTTTATTAAAAATTAAGAATATAATTAGGAAAGTTAAATTATGAATTAAAAAAATAAAATGAAATAGGATGTAAATAAATAAACAGAATAAGATGAAGATGTAGAATTATTAGGTTAACAATTAAAATAATATGTTAAATTATAATGAATAAGTTAAGGATAGATATAGGTTTTTCAACCATAATTAAATTTATTAACATGAATACTTGTTACATTAGGTATTTCAAGTGAAGGAGTTCAACCTAAGGGTAAAAGGTGGAGAACATCGAGGCAAGTATTTATTTTCTTATGCTATTTTAATTATAGTCAAGGTATTCTCAAAGCCAGGGAGCAAACCCTAGATCTTATTTCAGTGCTGAAATCCTCCCTTCGGCTTCTGCTTCCTCTCCTTCGGTCTTGGTTCGAATTCAAGGCAGTGCACGTTTTTTTTATTCACACTCAAGGATCACCATCAACTGATTACTTGGTTGAATCTGTAGTTTTCTTTTTTCTGGAGTTGCTTGTTCTTGTTTTTCTTTGATTTTAGTTTGATTAATTTTAATCAACAACTTCCTTGTTCATCAATTTGTGAGTGACAATTTTGTTTTGAATGTTTTCTGAGAAAACACATGAAATCTTAGTTATTAGATTTACGGGGAAAAAATATGTAGCATGAGAATTTCAGTTCAAGATGTTTCTGAAAGGGAAGGAGCTTTGGATCATATTGATGGGGGTCTTCTTCAGCACTTACAGAGCTGAAAAATCTTGGTCAATGGGAGGTAAAGGATGCTCGGATCATTTCTTGAGTTGTGGGATCTATTGAGGTTCATATGATGAACAATTTACGATCATTTGACACAGCTAAAGAAATGTGAGAATACTTAAAGTTCGTCTACAATCAAGATATATGTAAGACGCTTTCAGTTGGAACTTGATATGAGTAATTATAGTCAAGGTAATCTCTCAATCGAACAATATTATTCTGGCTTTCTTAATTTATGGAGCGAATATTCTGGTATTATTTAATGTTAAAGTGTTAAAGGAGAATTTAGCTAGTCTTCGGGTCATTCATGAAGTGAGTCGTCGTGATCAGTTTTTGATGAAGCTTAGATCTGAATTTGAAATTGCTTGGGCTAGGTTGCCGAATAGAGTTCCAGTTCCTTGTTTGGATGTATGTTTTGGTGAATTACTACGCGAAGAACAAAGATTGGCGACACAAGCCGCTATCAGTGCAGCTAATGGACCATCTGAATAGCTAATATTTGATGTGTTGTTTAGACCCAAGGGAAGGAAACAATGCAGTGTTATAGCTACAATGAATGTGGTCGTATTGCCTGCCATTGTGGTAAGAAGTTTTGTAAATATTGCAAGAGAAAGAGACATATTATTAAGAAGTATCTTACAAGGCTTCAAAACCGCAAACCACAAGCCCTTCATGTTGCGGTATCCGACTCTCACAATCTTGGTACGACATCCACAGTTGCTGGCAATAATCAATCTGTTCTCACACCAGATATGGTTCAACAGATGATTCTCTCTGCCTTTGCTGTCTTTGGTCTTCAAGGAAAAGGTAAAACTATTACTTTTATTCGTTTTCTTTGGTTTGTTGATTCTTGCGCTACAAATCATATGACTGGCACATCTGATTTATTGTATATACAACGCTCGTATATTGATACTCAACATATTTAGGTCGCCGATGGAAATAATATTCCAATTACGACTGTTGGTGATATTAGCCCATTTTTCTGACATGCCTTAGTGTCTCTTAAATTATATACTACTTAATTTCTTTTAGTCAAATGGTGGTTAATAACTTTGATGTATGCTTTTCTCGTGATGGTTGTATTGTGCAGGATCAGCTCTCAGGGAAAGTGATTGCGAGGGGGCCTAAAGTTGGCAGGTTATTTCTAGTACAATTTACTGTTCCTTGGACTTTGTCATTAGCTTCTTCAGTTGTTGAAAATAAGGCTGACATCTGACACAAATGATTAGGTCATCCAAATAATGTTGTTTTGAATCATTTGTTGCAAAGTGGTGTTTTTGGTTCTTCAAGTAAAAGTTTATTAGTTGACTACTCTTCTTGTAAACTAGGTAAAAGTAAGACAATCTTTTCCTATTTTAGGTAGTCGTGCCAATAAATGTTGACATTATTCATAGTGATGTTTGTGGAATTGCACTCATTATTTTACTTGCTTAGTATAAATATTTTGTGACATTATTGATGATTACAGTTAATTCACATGGATCTATTTTTTGCATTCCATAGCAGAAATGTTTACGGTGTTTCAAACCTTTGGGACATATTGAAACTCAATTCTTCACTTGTATTAAAACCTTACAGTCTGACAATTGTGGTGAATACATGTCTTATGAGTTTCAACTATTTCATCATGGCAAGGGTATTGTTTCACAACATTCGTATTCTTATGCATCTCAGCATAATGGATTTGCCGAACAAAAAAATCGGCATCTGTTGGATATGATGCACATATTGTTGTTAGAATCTTCTATTTAGCTAAGTTTTGGACTAAAGTTTTATATACTGCAGTTTATCTAATTAATCGTTTACCATCTCAACAATTGAAGTTTGATTCTCCCTACTATCAAAAGTTTGGTAAACATCTTAATTATCACATGCTACATACTTTCAGATGTGTTTGTGCTGTTCATTTACCTGCCCATGAACGTCATAAGTTAACAACCCAGTCTGTTAGATGTGTTTTTATGGGTTACAGTCTTAATCATAAAGGTTTTGTGTGTTATGAATTGATTAGTAATCGATGACGTATCCCTCAGGTTGTGATTTTCCTTGAACATGAATACTATTTTCAGCATCTTCTTTCGACATCTGATACTGTTGTACTTCCTCACTTTGATAACTTCTTTTGATAAACGATTCAAGCCTGTGTTGGTCTACATACGGTGCCTGCCCTTTTCACCTCCGGTCTTCCTCGACTCTACTCCTGAAAATGCTCCAATGATTCTTCGACGATCAACTCGACACATTCGTCCTCCGGATAGATATGACTATTCTTCAATTTTAACTAATACTACAGGTCCTACCTCTTATTTTCAGGTTGTTAAACGGACATGTTGTATAAAATCTATGCAAGAGGAACTTCAGGCGCTTAAAAACAATCACACTTGTGATATTTTTTCATGTCCTGTAGGTGTTAAACCCATTGGTTGTAAATGAGTTTATTCTCTTAAGCTCTGATATGATGGTTCTCTTGGCAGATATAAGGCAAGATTGGTAGCTATTGGCAATCGACAGAAATATGAGATTGACTATGAAGAGACTTTTGCACCTGTGGTTAAGATGACAACTGTCTGGCTTGTTCCATCTATTGCTGCATCTAAAGGCTTGTGCTTACGACAGATGGATTTTAAAAATGCACTTTTGCTTAGGGACTTCAAGGAAGATATCTATATGACTCCTCCTCCAGACTTATTTTCCACACCCTCACATGTTGTTTGTAA
This sequence comes from Phalaenopsis aphrodite, assembly GCA_003013225.1. NCBI lineage: Eukaryota > Viridiplantae > Streptophyta > Magnoliopsida > Asparagales > Orchidaceae > Phalaenopsis > Phalaenopsis aphrodite. The sequence goes on from NEWO01002499.1 coordinate 28,490, forward strand.
ACTCGAACATTCTCTATACGGTTTGAGTCAGGCTCCACGAGCCTGGTTTGAAAAGTTTTGCTATACTCTTCTTAGCTTCTCTTTTATTAAAAGTCAGTATGATTATTTATTATTTCTTTGCAAGAGTGACAAGTGAATTGTTCTGCTATTAGTCTATGTTGATGATATTGTCATCACCGAATTTGATACTCAATCGATGACTCAGTTATAAGAACATCTTCAGGGTTTTTTTCATATGAAGTATTTGGGGTATTTAACTTATTTCTTAGGTCTAGAGCTTCACTCTTCTCCCGCTGGTATTTTTCATTATCAGCATAAATATATTAAGGAACTCATTGCTTTGACTGGTCTCCAAGAAGGTCGTTCTGTTGATACTTCTTTGGAATTGAATGTTAAATATCAACGGAATGATGGAGACTTTCTATCTGTTTCATCTCTGTATCGACAACTGGTTAGGAGTCGCAATTATCTGACTATTACATGTCCTGTTATTTCATTTGTTGTGCAACAAGCTAGTCAATATATGCAAGCTCCTACGTATCTTCATTTAGCTGCAGTTCAACGTATTTTTAGGTTTTGAAAAATACTTCCCATCGTGGTTTGTTCTTCTCTGCGGAATCTCATATTCACTTAACAACCTATAGTGATGCTGATTAGGTTGGTTGTTTTGATACACGTCGATTTATTACTGGTTGATGTATGTTTCTTGGCAACTGTTTAATTTCTTTGAAGAGTAAGAAACAAGATTGCGTGTCTAAGTCTTCTACTGAGTTTGAATATCGTGCTATGTCTTCTGCTTGTTCTGAGATCATTTGGCTTTGGGTTTTGCTGGCTGAGCTTGGTTTTCCTTAACTTGAGTTTACTTTTTATGCAGATAAAACTAGTGTTATCCAAATTACTGCTAATCTCATCTTTCACGAGCGCACGAAATATATTGAAGTGGACTATCATTCTATTCGAGAAACTTATGATAATGGTGTTATTTTTCTTCCTCGTATCTCTTCGGATCTTCAAACGACTAATATATTTACTAAGCCTCTTTCTCGGAACCATCATTTATTTCTTGTTGACAAATTAATGTTTCTTAATCAGTTAACATCAATTTGAGGGGGATATCAATCAAGAATATTAGAAACCAGGCATCTGAATTATGAGTTTCCTTATTTAAATTGCTTCCAATTTCTCTGTCCTGTTTTACCTCTCTTGTTAATTGTACATATTATTTCCTTATGGCTGAATATATTTAGAGTAGGATATTTATTTGGTTACCTGAATGAGATTGTACAAATTATTATTTATTGGAATGAAAGCAAAGAAAAAAAGGCATTTAGCCTATTTTCTCAAAGGTTGTTAAATAGTCTCTAAATAACATTAACCAAAAACAAAATTCTCAAAATCTTGTTATACATAATATATTTATATTAAGGAAAAAATAAACCCTAATTATAACTTCAAATAAGATAAATAGGGGCTCATAGGGCCGATCAATTGATCCAACACATGCTGGAAAATTCCCGCTATGAGAGATCCTACTCAATCTTGCCCCACCTGGACCAGATGCTCCCACATCAGATAGTATACTTAATGTTTGTTTGCTATGCACAATTGCATCTTAGACTAATTCATCTCAAATTTGTAAAAATGTGTGATTTCACTTCACAATAAGTGACACAAGAAAATCAAGTCAAAGAAACACATGAGTACTATTTATTTGTTTTACTGGTGGTGTTAATGTTTTATTAATCGTTAGAGATAAATGAAAAAAAAGTCGAGAAATTGAGATATGTAAAATATAATTTGGGCATGTTTGGGATCATTTTATTTTTTTGCTTTTGTTTTTGTTTTTAAAAGTATTTTTGTTTAGTGTATTAGTGTTTTGTCTTTGTTAACGGCGGTTCTTTTTCTTTTGTTTTTCTTTTTTAAAAAATTTATGAGTTGGTAGTGAGACCTGCAATGCTTTATGATGCTGAATGTTGGCTTTTAAAAGAGAAGCATAAAACTAAGTTAAGTGTTGTTTAGATGGGAATTCTTAGGTAGATGAGTGACTTGACACTTAAGAGACAACATACAAAATGAATGTATCCGTGAAAGTGTTGGTGTAGCTCCAATGACTGATAAGATTATAGACATTCGTCTTAGACGGTTTGGTCACATTAAGCGTTGACCATCTGATGATCTGGTTAAGAGAATAGATATTTTAGATTCAACTTATGTTATGAAAGACAGAGGTAGACCTAAGACTTGGGCAAATTGTATAATAATGATCTTAATTCATTAGAATTAAATTAAAATATGGCACTCAATAGAACACAATGGAGGAAAATGATTCATGTAGCTGACCCCACTTAGTGGGATAAAGGCTTGTTATTATTGTTGCTGTTTGAGTGTTTTTATATTTTATTTTTTAAAACAATCAACTCATTTAAAAAAAAATACTCAAAATAATATTTAGGTGTTTTCATTTTTTGAGTACAACAATAACATCAATAAGCCTTTATCCCACTAAGTGAGGTCGGCCATATGAATCCTTTTTCTTCATTGCTTCCTAAAGAGTGTCATATTTTCATTTAATTCTAATAAATTAAAATCATATTTTATACAATATGCCCAAGTTTTTTTAGGTCTACCTCTACTTTTCTTAACATAAGTTTTCCCAAGAATTAATTTTCCCAAATCATTTTTTATAAAATTAGTTTTCCCGGTTCTTTTGCCACGTGTTTAATAGTGTTCGTTACTTTTTTCCACATAGAATTTGCTTCTTCATGAATATCCCAATTATTAAAATATTTTAGTTTACTCAAATAATTTTATTTGTGTCTTTTAGGTGCCCCCATCTAATTTTATGAAAATGATTCATAGTATTCTTTATATTACAACTCTTCCTCTTAAAATCCAAAACTAATAATCGATGTTGAGTACTTAAATTTTCACTTGGAATGACTTTACAATCTTTTTTACATTCTCAACGATATCTTTTTTATAAGAAAATAATCAATTTATGCTCTATTAGATCAATTATTATAAGTAATAATATGCTCATTTTTTTTCTTGAATAAAATATTAGTAATAACAAAATCATACGCTAAAGCAAATTTTAATATGACTCTACCTTCTTCATTAATCAATCCAAAATCGTAGCCACCATGAATATTTCTAAAATCTTTTGCTCCTCTACCAATATGTCCATTCAATTCTCCAAGAAAAATTCTTTCTTCAAGAGGTATCATTTGTATTAACTCTTCAAGGCCATTCCAGAATTTTTCCTTAGAGTCCATATCTAAACCTACTTAGGAGGATAAGCACTTGTAACATTAAAAATCTTAGTATCAACATGTTTTATGTTTTGAATCCTTTTAAAAATAACCAAAACATCAAAATAAATTTTATTTCAAATCAAAATAGAAATATAAAAAAGAAAAAAAAATAAAGATCCCTAACGGCCCCTTATGAAATTCATATTGCTTGCATTATGATTGCTTTGAGAATACAGTTGCCATTGAAGAAGTCCATCTCTCGTGCATCTATAGTCTATGCTGAATATCACCTTCTCAATTCAAAGAAGAGATTTTCTGTGAAGTTGGAAATCCTGCTAAAAAGAAGCATGGGTAATTTTAACTATTGCAATGTCTAATTGGGCATGATTTGAGTTAAAAGGGTCACTTGGTGGAAGGGACGGTAGTATATGTTGAAGAACCCAATGGAATAAAGAAATATGAATAAATTATGATTCAAAAAAATGATTATGAACAAAGTATGAAGTAAAAAAGTATAATGTATTGATGAAAAAATTATGAACAAATTTTGAGATAAAAAAATTAAATACCGTTCCTGAGTGAAAAATGTTAGAAGGCTTGAAATCTTTCTATTTTATTTCATTTGTCTTACCATATTTGTGAATATTCAATCACTTTCTGTGACCAATTTTACAACTTAATATAAATATCTTTTATATGCTATTTTCTTCTTTTTCTTCTCTCTCTCTCTATAACCGACAAGAGCTTCTTACAAAACCTTTCTTTTTGCTCTACCACATGGAAAGTAATTATGGACGGAAATCTTTTCAATTTTGTGATGGTATGGCCATGTTTTAACAGGGCTCTATAAAATGGATA
>NEWO01002501.1:21531-32560 GCA_003013225.1 Phalaenopsis aphrodite
TTTTATTATTTTTGCAATTTTTAGGAATTTTTAATTATTTAAATATTTAAAATAGGCTAAAAATCAAGTTTTTATTTTAAAGATCATTTTATTTTTAGAAAATATCCCTCATCATAGAGAACTCAAAAAACAAAGTTTCATAATCTTTTGAGTTTTATTTTTATTTTTAAAAAATCATTTAAGTGTCAAAAGTGGTATTTATCTTTAAAAATCAACCTAAGTTATCAAATGAACTCAAAATATTTTGAAATTTTTATGATGAGTTTTTTGGATCATAAATCACAATGGAGATCAAAAAGCAAGTCATTTAAATGTTTATTTTTTCTAAAATTAATTATTTTAGTGATTTAGTATTTGTAAAATTCTAAATGACTTGACCCATCAAACTATTTTCAAATGTTTCTCTAGTCATGGTGGACCTTCCAAAATTTCCATTGGATTTTCTAATCATTGTGCTAATTTTCATGATTATTTTAAGGAAATAATGCGGAATAACTTGAAAAATATGGATCTCTGTATAGGGACCTCCTTTGACTTTAGAAAAATCAGAGGATGTTTCCCCTGATAGAGGCTACAACATGCCAAAATTTCAAGCCTAGGTGATGTGCCAATATGCATGGAGAATCAAATGATCCCAAATAATGTTTAATTAATTAAAAATAAAACATGCATCAAATGGACTTGAAATTTATTTCGCAGTGTTTTCCTCTATTCACTGAGGAAGAGGGTATTTTTATTTTATTTTTGTGATTTTTCTACACAAAGTTATGAATTTTCTAAGTTAAGGGTATTTAAATAAATAAGAAAAGCCCTATTTATCTATTTAAACCGCATGTGCTGACTAGATCCTAGGCAGCTCAGAAGGCATGCGTGGCGCGCTCTGGTTGGACGCCGCCGTCCACGTAGCTTGCTAACTCGGTCTGCTGTTTATGTCCCGAAGCGCTGTCTGGCTCAATCTCCCCCGTCCATCTGATACAAGCTTGATCGAACGGCTCCCCGTCATCGTCGCCGATGGAATGATCTCGTGCCCGTCCACACTAAAACCTTAAGATCTCAATCTAGACTCAACCAAATCACTTTGGGCTTGATCCTATGGACTCGTCTAAGTGAGACAAACACATCCATATGGTTAATATACCATGAAATCAAGCCTAAGTAAATGGAGAATCAAAATAAGCTCGGGAGGAGGAGAAGTTTTATACCTTTGCTCTGAGAAGGGAGGCTTCAATCAGAGGTGCTCGACACATTTGTTGGGGTCCAAGGAGGCTAGGGATTAAGGCTCTGGTCTTGGTGTAAGGCCTAGGTATGAACTCAACCAAGCTCCATTTCAGATGTTGGTCTAGAGCTATGGTAGAGGCTCTGTGGAAGAGGGATTTGATGGGGCTTTAGCTTCTTCCACTGTTGTGAAGGTGTGGGTAAAGTTAATTAGTGTTTGATGGATTGTGGAGGTGTATTGGGTTCTGTCCTGGTTTCCCGCAAGATTTTAAGCTCAAACTTGAGCTCCGGCAATGGGAATGGGTGAGGAAAAATGGTTGGAATGCACTGAGGGGATCTTAGGGAAGCTCTGTGTGAAGTTTGGAGAGGCCTCTTTAAGAAATTTTTAGCACACCTCCCATGGCCGTGGGAGGTGAGTTTTTATAAAAATGGATATGGGGTGGCTCTCAGGGCAAAAGTTTGGGTGCGTTGTGGTGCTTAGGTGGAGGGCAGAGGAGCTCTTCAATTTGATTTGAATGAGCTGGCCTCTAGGTTTGATTTAGGTGAGGTGCCATGGGTGTGGCTCTCAGTTTTGACCTTTTTCGGCCAATCGGCTGGCCGACCGGCCATGGGGAGGTGGCTAGGAGCTTAGGGAACTCAGAGGAATCCATCACAACAATTTAATGCAAATGTGCTTTGATTTGACAATGATATATTAAGCATGTGCATTTTTGGAAATAAGATCCCTTAATTTGGGGGACCTTTGGTCCACAGATTGATTTAGGTGATTTCATGGTGTTTGGACTGGTCATTAAGTCCATCTAATGCTGTGGTGGAGTTAATTTCGTGGCTTTAGGGTGGTTAGGTCACATTTAGTGCATGGGTCCAAGTGGGTGCAAATGACCAAAACTTGGGTTTGGATTATGCTAACCATGTCAATTAGCCCAATTGATTTTTCATTTGGTGTATATGATCATAAGGAACAACTTTGGTGAAGGATGGGTGTGGTTTTGAGTTCAATTGAAGGGTCAATTTGAGAGAATTTTGAACTTTAATCAATTTGGTCATGTTGCGCTAGGCTTGGGTCTAGTTTGGGTTAGCCTGGGATAAGTACAAATTGATTGTTGTAAATGGTCAATAGGGACCTCATGAAGAGTTTTCAACATGAGTTGGATCCCAATTTGGAGGTTAAGGCAATCAATTGGGTGAAATTTGGGGACTTAGCCAATTTGGGGCTAAATTTGAGAATTTTGGATTTAGGTCAAAATCAAATGGATTTGAGACTTCACCAAGGTCAATTGATGGTTGATCTTGATGTATAGGAATGTAGTAAAGATTTTGCAACATTAATCAAGGCCAATTGACTAGGCTATGGGTTCAATTTGGTGAGATTAGGTCATATGGTCAAAATTGGGGCTTTAACCTAACTCAAAATTGGGCTCAAATCATGAGTCAATTAGGCTTGGATTTAGTTTAGTTTAGTCATATAAAAAGTGAATTTGAGTTTAGAATTGGAATTGGGGTCAATTGAGATCAAATTGATGAACATTTGAGTTGGATTTGTGGAAATTTGAGCCTTTAAAGGGCAATTTAAAGATTTTGGTTAAAGATGGTCAAATTAGCCAAATTGGGTCATGTGATAGTTGAGAGAAATGAAATTGGGAATATTTGAGTTTTATTGGGACTTTCTGGGAATTTTTTAAATTTTTGGGATTTTGAGCTATGGAGGGGTATTTTGGTAATTTGGGGGTGTTTTAGGCGTAAAAGGCAAAGATGGGTATTTTGGTAAAGTTGAGGTACCAATCATCACCAATAAGCCATGGACCCATGGAAACCCCATTTTGGGTCCTCTACATAGTGGTCTTAGCCAAACCATAGCCCTAGGTGAGTGTCCCAAAAGATCAAGGGATCTAGGCTAGAAATTTGAGTAGATTTGTGAGTGAATGTGGGTGTAGATAAGTGTAGTGAGTCCCTTAGCTCCAGACCAACACCCAAGGTCAACCCTAAGGTCGAGCAATCCTAAGGGTGACTCACCTTGAGTTTCCCCCATAGTGACCCCACTTACTAAGTATTTAGAGGTTGAGAGTAATATGTGGAACTTCAAGTTGAGTGGAGAAGAGTTTAGAATTTCTAATGGTGAGGGTTCCATGTCCAATTTTCTAAGAATAGTCAATAAGAAAAGTCCTATGGCTAGACCCTAGGCTACTAAAGAGGAAAAAAATTAAACCTCAAACAAAATTGAGGTCAACAACTGGCCTTAAGGGCACCCATTCACATAACTTTTAAGTGAAACATCAATTGATTAATTGGGTATCCTATCCTTGGGATAATTAAATTGTCAAGTTTCACTGAGCAATGAGGTAGTCACACTTTGACCTCAGATATTTAATGAAAGAATATGATAAGTTCAAAATGATGTCAAAATATTTCAAGAGATCTTTAAAGTGGTACAGGGTCTTGCCTCGAGAATCTTGAAATCTATTAGACATTCTGAAGGGCAAATTGGTTTGTTTTAAAACCATCCACTAGGATCTTTTGAGATTCAATAAAGTCAAAACTTGGGGTTTGGTAGCTAAACCTTCATCTACTCGTGCAATTTAAATTCCTTACAAAATTATATACATACCTTACAAGTACTAACCTTTCAGGTGGAGGAACGAGAAGAATTGACATATACACTTTTAGATTATTGCATTTACCTTTTTGTACTTCTTGCCTCGAGCTTGCATGTTAAACAACGATTTCACCCTACATGAAAACCAAAACTACTAGGATAACTTTAAAATCAAAACCAAAACTAAAAATCAATCAAGATAAAATTTACTGCCACAACACTCAAAATTTAATCACAAACATCACAAAAAAAATTGCAACTAAATTAAAACGTCTCTATCGGATGATCGGGAATCCCTCGGAGGAGGTAACCTATGGTTGCTAACAAGATTTCACACAGTCTAAATGAAAGTATGGAACTCATTAAGTTGAGTTTAGTAAATTCATTTGGACTAAGAAATCTAAAAGAAAATAGTGGTACCAGAATGAGGGAAATGTAGGAGCCTAATCGGTGTCGCTCTAATCAACTTTAATCAAATTTGAGTCATTCCTCTTTCACACGTCTTTGTCCGATCTCGTTGAAAAGTCCTATCCTTTTGACCTCTTTGAAAATAATTTTCCATAATTTTCATTGAAAGTTTTCTTATGTGACTTCGGTTATCTAAGATGTAATTAACTATAGCAGCTTGCCTATATATGAAGCTTTTCTGAACCAAACTTAATATAAACCCTTTTTATTTCCTCATATTAAATAGGAGAACTTGTCAGCTTATAAATAAAATGGTTTTCACAATTTAAACGGATGGCATATATTTCTTAATTTATTTGATGGAGACTTACCCACAAGTCTTATGTTTATCTTTCGGGATAAATACATGCCTTAAGGTGTAGTGCACTTTCATTTAAAATTTAAAAGATATGGAATCAGTTTGATTTCATATTTTTTTAGACTTATATATATATATATATATGTGTGTGTGTGTGTGTGTGTGTGTAAATTAAATGTCATTCTGAAGCAAGCGAAAGGATTTCGATCCCGATGGCCGACTAGCTTCCAACGAGCAACTCCTCAACAAAATAATGTCGACATGTTATCATGGTTTTGAATTTATTTTTTTTGTGTTATTATTTTTTTAGTTGTATTATGTGTGTTATTCTAGGTTTATTTAAGAGTTTTAGTGTTATTGAAGGCGTTTTGGAGTTGTTTTTTGTTGTTATTATCATTACTAAGGCCAATGTTTAGTGTTGTTTTATTAGCTATATTCCAAGTGTTATTCTAGGTTTGTTTAGGTGTTTTGGTGTTCTTGAAGGGGTTTTGAAGACATTTTTTGTTTTTATTATCTCTTATTGGGCTAACTATTTGATTTTGTTTTCCTAACAATATTCCAAGTGTTATTATCGGTTTCTGTGGGTTGAACCTCGTAGATCTCACAAGATCTGAAAGTTTCTTTTTTGATATGCTTTTCTCTTGATGTTCAAAGAATCATCAAGTAACTATATTTTGATTAATTTTATGTTTATTAAAGATGCAAAAAGCATCATGTTCTAAAGGAGGTCGCTTAAAAGGGGCTCCAACCATTAATAAATCCTTATCAACACTTGGGTATGAAACGTGTAGGATGCAATTATTTTTAGTTCATATGACATTTGTTGGATTTGCAAGCATTTAATAATGGTTTTAGTTGATTTAGAAAACGGAAAGCAATAACATGTGCCTTACAGAGATTCAAGACTAACATTTCTTCTTCAAGTCAGAATTAGTTTTGAGTTGACATTTTATTTCATGCTTTTTATGGGCACGTCTTGTGTCTAAATGGTACAAACACAGAGCTATAGATTAATTGGAAAGAAGACGTGCTAGGGAGGCAGCCATAAAGTTTTCTCTCTAATGTATAAGCTTTTAGGCGGTGAAAATCAAAGCTAGACAATACTTCTCAATAGGAAGATACTTTACCTCCGTCAGTATTTGACGTTGACACATGCAATGGAGTGTGTTTTCTTTATCTTCATCATTGACCAAAGCTAATAGTGCTCCGAGAGAGTTGTTTAAGGCTATGATATAGAGTATCAAATGTTTTCCAGGGATAGGGGCTGCCAATACAGGAGTTTTTGTTAAGTACTGTTTAATATTCTCAATGGCCCATTGGCATTTCTCATCTCAAATAAACTTAGTGTCCTTTTTAATCAATGTTGAGAAGGACTGAAACCTACCTAACATATTTAATTTAAAGTGTCACAGATGTGCCAGTAAACCTTAAAAGGATCGTATCTGCTTCAAGGCCCTGGGAGGTAGCATTTCTAAGATGACATTAATCTTATCTAAATTGATCTCGATTCCCCAATGACGAACAACGAATCCTAGAAATTTCTCAGTGGTAACACCGAAGGCACACCTTAAGGGAATCATTTTAAGTTTATATTATTGTAATCATTTGAAAACAATCTTCAAATCATATAGGCAGTCTATTTGTTGCTTGCTTTTGATAACCAATCCATCCATGTAGCACTCTAATTGCCTTTGGATGAGGTCATAAAAAAATTTTCATAGCTCGCTGGTATGTCGACTCAAATGGCATCACTGTGTAATGGAAGATCTGATCATCGTTTAGAATGCTGTAAGTCCTGCATCTTTTGGAGCCATCTTAATCTGATTGTACCCTGATGATCAATTCATAAAAGAGAAAGTCTCATGTGCTGACGTGATGTCCACCATTAAATCTGGTATCAGTGGTGGAAACACATCTTTCAGACATGCTTTATTTAAGTCCTTGAAGTCAACATACACTTAAATTGGTCCATTCTTCTTCTTAACTGGCACAATGTTAGCTAACTATGTGGGGAATTGCCCTTCTTGTATAAAATTAGTGTATAGTAATTTCTTCATCTCAAAAATGACTTGTTGTTTTATTTCGAGGCCCATTATTCTAGGAGCTTGTTTCACTAGGGTCATACTCTTGTCCACTCCAAGCTTTAGAACTACAAATTCTAAAGACAATCCTAGCATTTCATTATAACTCTAAGTGAAGCAATCCTTGAATTCTGATAGTAACTTGATCAAATCCGTAGACTCTTCCTTGCTTAGTAGAGAACATATGAAAGGTAGGTCAAGGCTACTCTTCAGTCCTAAGATTAACTTCATTCGGTCCATTGACTGTTAACTTAATTTCCTCCTCAAACTTTTGTAGATCACATCTATCGAAAAATCTTTAAAATTATCTTCTACATCAATGCAATCCTCTTCTAATATGCTAATAATAACTATGCCAAATTTTGGATCATCGACTGGTCCAATTTTACCAAATTCAAGTCCTTCCGATTTGAAAGTTCAACCTTTAAAGTTCCAAAATTTCTCAAAGAGCACTAGTTTATCCTTTTACATTTGTTTCAGGATGTAACCTATTGAATTAATTATTTTACACAAGGAGAAAAGTATCTAAATGGTAAGCCCATTAATTCATTAGCATCATCTTCTTCCAAGTTTAGATGAGTTTTCAATTTAGGAGAAGGAGAAGCATGGTAAAAATTGATCGGTTTTAAACCAACACCTCAGACTTCTTCGACCTTTATACTTACAATTTTATGAGAGTTAATTAGAGATAAGGTCATGACTTGCACCTAGTGGTTGATTTGATCGTACATTGACTCATGTTAAAGTTTCTTTGTATAGTCCAACGAGATCTAGAATTAAAGTTTCTTCTAGTTTTTTGTTATTGTTTCTTCATCATAATTATCTTTTTTCAAGCTTCCTTCAATTTCACTGCTGATTGTTGGCCTCTTCTGTTCAACAATCATGCTAGTTCTTTGTTACCCATGTCCCCGACCTTTACCTCAGATGCGTGGGCTAAAAGAGACCCCACCAACTCATTACAAATGAGTGATGGAATATCATTGAAGTGGAGTTGAATGACCTCTTTCTTGTGATTCCTCTAAACATTCAATCTTATTTGGCATGACCTCTCGTGAAAATAAAATTTACATTGGGGGAGCAAAATAGGCAACGTCTTTGTAGATGTCTACTTCATGAATCGAGAATGGTTGTAGGTCTCTTTTGATGCAGTGTTCTTGTCCTTCCTTGTAATACTGATGCACTGTTGCAACAGTGATGATAGAACCATATTATGTTGGTGAATCTAAACAAATCATTAAAAGAAGTTTCTATGTCGATGATTTGGAATTTGATAGTTGTTACTAGCTCACCCGCCTTCTTGAGTACGCAAACATCTCTAGGTCTATATCTCTCTTATAATTGAGTCATCTTAACATCATCTTACCCGAGGTAAACTCCTGAGCGCTAATATCCAAGTATGCTAACGTCTGTAGACTCATTAGGTTGAGTGACGCCCCAAGATCTACAAAAACTCTGGAAAGTATGAATTTCCAACATTGAAAAAAATGTAGAGCAATTGATTGTGGTTGGTAGTGCCAAGTAACAAGTCTTCATCAGTGAAGATTACCCCTGGATATTCCTTTAATGAACAAAATTCATCTGTGGATGTGCTAGCCAACTGAGCTAAAAAAATTATTAGATTAAGTAAAGCCTTGACCAGGGATTCCCTCCGTCTCTTTTTGACAAGATCAAAGCATTGTAGATGCTTAATTTTGCTGAAAACCTCCTAAGATGAGCTAGTATGTTATAATCCATTTTATAGGAACCTCTAATACTCTCTTGAATATGTGTTTCTTCCATTGGTTGAGGCGGCTCTTGTCAACTTGATTCAATGTCTTGTGAAAATTTAAAAATCTTGCTAACTTTAGTTTTAAATTTTAAACTCAAAAAAATGCTACCCTGTATTTTTCTTTTCTCTTGTTAGTATGTTTATTTCTATGTTGAAACTGGAAATCAAAATTAGTGTGTTAATTTGTTTTTATATTTATACTGACTACTTAGAAGTCTATTGAATCTCTACTTGTTGAATTGAAATGAAAATGATAAAAAATTAATAAAAAAATTAATTTTGCCCCTTTTTTTAGTTTTATACTTGTATAATTAGGGTATAAACATTCATGTAAGCATGTTATTTCAATTTTCATTCCTACTTATATATATTTGCTGCTAAATTGTTTAATCTTGTTAAAAATTTAAGTTTGGGGGTGGGATGAAAAATATTTTCGAAACTTGAATTTTATTTGTTCTCAAATGAGCTGCAAGTGAATTGATTAGAAAAGAAAAATGATTATGTAAATGAAGTTATATTAGGGAAGTAAAGTTTGATTTCAGAAATGAGTAAGAAAGTCTAGTTAAAATTTTGAGTAATGAAGAAAAACTTTCAGTTAAAAATTTTAGTGTAGAGTGTAACAATCTTTAGTAAGAAAAATTGAATTTTTGAAAAATTTAGAAATTTAGACTTTAAATTTTAAAACTTAAATTTCTTTTTTTTAAAATAATTTTCAAAGCTATTATTATATTTTTAAGTAAAATATTTGTATCAAGACTTTGCTTTAGGAAAGGAGAAGTGAAATTGTAAACCATTAAAGGCCTATCCATAAATAGTAATTCTTGCCTAAAAAGAAAATGCAAAAGAAAAATAAAAAGAAAAAGAAAAAGAAAAAGAAAAGAAAAGAAAAGAATTAAGGGAGGAAAAGCTTGAGGATTAGTGCATAATCAAAAATTAGTTCCACATTAGAACTTTTTAAAGCATAAGACTTGAGAAACTCTTAAGCTTAGGGATATTATATAGTAAGTAAAATTATTCTTAAAAAAATTTTTTAAGTAGAGATAATAAAAAGACTAAATTCTAAATTTGGAAAATCTACAATATTTTTAAATTAGATAAGAACTCATATTTTTATATTTCTTAACATTAAAAATTTCTAAACTTTAAGTTGGTCTCATTTATTAAACTTTGTTTTCTAAATTATACTACTTTACTTCTAAAGCTAAATTTTAGTAAATCCTAAAAAAACTCATACACATATCATACTTATTTGGTTTTTAAAGATTGAAGTGTCACATGAGGGCAAATAACATTTTAAGTTTGGGGGATTTTGATACACCTAAAATATAAAGAGTTTTTAGGTACATTTTTATACCTATTTTTGAGATATTGCGGTTTAATGGAAGGGATTTGTGTGTTTTTCTTTTAGGTACAATTAAAAAGGTGAAAATTGCTAAAAGGAGTGAAAAAGGATCACATTTGGAGCAAAAAGGTGAAAATTGTGCTAAAGTGTTTTGGCGCCTAAGCGCCGGTGAAATAGAGAAGGTCGCGCCTAAGCGTCAGAGGCCCTGCGCATAAGCGCCAGAGGCAGTTATTTGGTAGTTTACTTTATTTTGCCAAATTTTGAAGCGATATTTGAGGCATCTATTGGTTAAAAAGGGTGGTTATGACCACTAGAAATGAAAATATTATTAAAAGACTTATGAAAGGAGGCATCCTTTGGAGAATAAATCGAATTGGGACACATTTTGAAGAGTTATGATGGCACCTCTTGGTGATTTATAAAAGAACGAAACTGAGACTTTCTATAGTGTGCTTGGAAGTTATAATAAGTGTTGGAAATGGTAGTTTTTTAGAGAGTTTTGGAGAGATTTTCAGGCGCCACAAATTTATTTTATCCTTTTTGTATTTAGTTTATTGTGAGAGTCAAGTGTGTTATAAAAGAGAAGAGATTCAAAGGAACTTCAACAGTTTGGTGGATGATTTGAGATAAGTTTTTATCTTTATTTTTAAACTACTTTTGGTTTTAATCAAAACTTCTTTTTTGGTTTGACAATGATTTTTACTTTTAAACTAAATTGTGGTTTTGTTTTCTTCATGGATTCTGAGTAGTTTTCTTTATCTTTCTCCTTAAAATGATAAGTAATTAAAGTTTGGATGGAAGTTGTGGAGAGTATTGAGAACATGTACAAACCGGGCTAGCATTGTGATGATTTAAATACATGTACTTCTTTTACATCTTGATTTAGCTTATCCAGATATTAAAATTTTTTTGTGAGAACATGTACGAACCGGGCTGGTATTGTCTCAGTCAACAATTAGAAAGAATCACATGAGGTTTTATGAAGTGCAAATAAATAGAGAAATAAATTTTGAAGTGTATAGAGTTAGAGAACTTTAAAGTGACAAGTTAAAGCCCTCAACTTATTTTATTGTTTTAGGTTTTCATACGAGATGTAAGCCCTTAGGTGTAGGGAATCGAGAGAACTCTAGAGTGAGAGCTGCTATCTTCCTTGCCTAGTCAGTTTTCATAACTATTCAAACTTTAAATTAGCTAATGTTCTTTATAAAATCTCTAGTAAGTAAAGAATATTATTGCTACTATTTGACACAACACAATTTATATC
>NEWO01002502.1:0-11006 GCA_003013225.1 Phalaenopsis aphrodite
GCTTGTTCATCAAACTCGGTAGCAATAGTTGTAACGGTGTTTGATACTTCAGACCCTTGCTTCATTCAACATTATTGCCCTGCGGGCTCATTAAATCGTATTGGTACGACAACCTTGGGTACCCATACCTTCTTCTTCGACGGTGATGTCTTGAGACAGGGTGTCTCAATAGAGGCATCAGTTTGTCGGAGAGAGGCATGCTCCCCACGGTGCAGACCAAATATAGTACCAGGTGACTTCTTTATTTTCTCCTTTTTAGGGGCACTCTTACGAGCAACATCTGGTGGTATTCTCAGACCCAGACGTGACTTGACCAATCGACGTCCTGCTGACCTTGGAGTAGCAACGGTAACAAAATTGGTTGTAGTGATGGTAGTATCAATTCGACTAGGCAGAATCTGACGAGAATGTGAGCTGAAAAAATTTCAACTGATCTTTGAGACTATCAGACAGCTTTGACATCTTTTAAAATCTTTCTTCATTTAAGGGGACACCGTGCATCTCACTCGCTTGAGCAATTGAACCACTGAACATCCTTCTTTAATGACCAACCTCTGTAATGTGATACACCTAAAATATATATTATTCTCATACACATTTTTATACCTATTTTTGAGATATTTTTCTTTAATGAAAGATATTTGTGTGTTTTTCTTTCAAGTACAATCAAATGAATGAAAAATGCTAAAAAAAGTGAAAAAGGGTCAAATTTTGAGCAAAATGAAGAAAGGTGCAAAAATGAACTGAGGAGCCTAAGCGCCACGTCCCCCACGCTTAAGCGATAGAAGTAGTTGTTTGATTATTCATTGAATTTAGATGAATTTTTGAAGAGGTTTTTCAAGCAATCCTTGGTAAAAATGTGAGAAATATCTCATGGACATGAAATTCATTCAATTCGGTTTTGAGAAGGAAACTTCTAGAAGATTCGTTGAATAGAGACTATTTTAAAGGGACATCAAAACACCTTATTATTTTTTATTAAAAGAAGACTTGGATCATAAAAACAAGAGGTCAATCACCCATCAGATTTTACAGCCACCATCCATCCAAGTCGTTGCCGCTGCCGCCCATCGTTGTCGTCTCCAACCACTTTATTTTTATTTTATTTTGAGTGTTTAATTTGTATTATGAGTGAAGGAAGAGAATTCAAATGAACTTCAAGACATTTGGTGGAGATGATTTGAGATAAGTGTTTATCTTTGTGACTACACTTAATTTTAATTTAGATTTCTTGTTTGTGGGCATGATTTCTACTTCTAAACTCATGTGTGGTTGTGTTTTCTCCATGGATTCTGAGTAGTTTCTTTATCTTTTTCCTTAAAATGATAAGTGATTAAGTGTTGAAAAAAAGTTATGAGAAGTATTAGACTTCAATGTTGGAAGAAGTTGTGATGATTTGAAACCTTGGACTTCATTTACTTCTTGATATGGCCAATTAAGATGTTAATGCTTGCTGTTAAAAAATGTAAGATTTGAGATGATATTGTCTCAATCAATAAATGGTTTAGAATCACATATTGATTGCATGGATGAGAATGTAGTTCATGGGGTTGAGTGCAAATAAATAGGGTAATAAACTTTTCAAGGGTGCATAATTAGAAGACTTTAGAGTGACAAGCTAAAGCCTCCAATTTGATTTATAGTTTTTGGTTTTGATACAAGATGTTAGTCCCCAGGTGGAGGGAGAAGAGGGAACTTCTAAAGACTCGCTAGGTACACTTTTACAGTTTACAACGCCGTCTTTCTTGTACTTTTGTACTGTACTTTTGATTCTAACACAACTTGCAAGCTAAACAACAATGTCACCATGCATGAAAACTAAACTGTTAGGGCGGCCACAAAACCAAAACCAAAACCAAAACCAAAACTAAAATCAATCAATATAAAAATCACCTCCACAACATTCAAAATATAAAACAACTCAAAATTTAATCACAAACATCATAAAAACAAAAACTTACTTCACTGGTCTTCAAGGCTATTCAAACTATAGATTAGTCATTGTTCTTTATAGCAACTCTAGTAAAGGTAAAGAATATTATTGCTCCTATTTGGCACAACATATTTAGAATATTTTCACAACAGAATTTCAAACTTATTACTGATTCATGATAAGAAAAAAAGATATTTTACTTATATTGCCTTCATATTGCAAGTATTTAGTAAAGTTAATTAGTTGCTTACTTTATTTTCATACATAAAAAATTACAAAAAGAATCGAACTTTCATTCCTATTTTAGCATCTTAAGTTTAAGTAATAATATTGTGCTAAGTAAATTTTTGTCATCTAAATTTTCTAAACTTTTTAATTTTCTAAAGTACATATTGTTAATCTTCCTGTGGGTTCGATATTTCGGGGTTTAATAAAAAAGTGCTATACTACTTGATAACTATATGTATACTTGCGTAGTATCCCATATTTAAATACTATAATTGTATTCTTATTTATTTCATAGTGGAAAACTTACTTAGCTTTTGCTTTGGATCAAGTTTTTAACTTTGTTGTAAATTAAGAATAGTTATTATGGAAATTAAGCATATAATTGCACATATCGCATTTTACATCTATAAAGAAAGTCGGGATCAAGTTTTTGGTGCCGTTGCTGGGGAGGTAAAAATAGAGAGAGTTAAATTACAGAAATTTGCAAAAAATTTAAAAAAGAATTTCTTAGAAAGAAAATTTTCTATTTTTATAAAGTCTTGTTTAAACTCTAAGATTTATTGTAGGAATATTGTAGTGTTGTTTTTATATAAAATTCTTATTTTTTGTGTTTTTATTTTTAGTTCATTTTATTTCATTTTATGTGTTTTATAGTAATGTATGCATAGTTTAGGTTCCACAAAACTTATGTCTTACGATTCTAAATTAGAAAGAACTATTAGAAAAATTAAAAAATAAAAAATTACTAAAAATTTCAAGAAATGACAAATCAAAATAATCAAAATGTTTGAGAGTTTAGACCTTTAAGAGATTATGCAAACCCTACGGTGGATGAACTTCATTGTAGTATTCAAAAACCAATTGTAGTGGCTAATTCATTTAAACTTAAACCTGTTATTATCCAAATGGTATCAAATAATCAATTTTGGGGAGCATTAATTGAAGATCCAAATTTACATCTTGCCAAATTTCTAGAATTGTGTGATACATTTAAATATGATGGTGTATCAGATGATGTTATAAGAATTAAATTATTTCCTTTCTCACTAAGGGATAAAGCTAAGAAATGGTTACATTTGTTATCACCTAGATCTATCAGAACTTGGAGTGATATAGCATAGAAATTTCTTGTTAAATATTTTCCACCATAAAAAACTGCGAAGCATAGAAATTATATTACATCTCTTTGTCAGTTTGAAGGGGAATCTATGTATAAAGCATGGGAATGATTAAAAGAAATCTTAAAAAAGTGTCCACACCATGTTATACCAGATTGGTTAATAATTTAAACATTTTATAATGGATTAGCTGGATCTCTAAGATATATTATCAATGTCACTGCTTGTGGTTCATTGATGTAAAAACCATTTCACGAATCTTATGATTTAATTGAAGAAATGACTATAAATAATTTTCAATGGCCTTATCAAAGGGTAATCTTAAGAAATTAGTCAGTATTAATGAAATTGATGCTTTTACCATGCTAGCAAATCAAGTTACAACAATTTCAAGGACGTTAAACAAATTTGGAATGAATTTTTCTCAACCAATTTCCATGATTGAAGAGAATTCATTAGGTTTAATGATAGATTTTCAAGCATCATTAGAGACTTTGAATGCTATAAATAATTAGCAGAATAATTAATATTCGAACTGTTATAACCTAGGTTGAAAGAACCACCCTAACTTTAACTGGAATAATAATTTGGGTGGTAGTAATCAGCAATGGGGGAACAACCAAGTAAACCTATTGGGAAACTAGAACAACAAAGGGAATAATAATTATAGACTTACGTATCCTCCAGGTTTTAACAATAATCCACAATTTAAGGAGAAGAAGTTGTCTATAGAAGAAGTGATGTTACAAATGGGAAATCAAATACAAAGTTAAGGAGCTACAATTAGAAATATTGAGAATCAGTTGGGACAAATAGCAAATTCATTAAGTAACAAATCCCAAGAAACACTTCCTAGTAACACAAAATTAAATCAGAAAGACCAGAATAAAGAACAAGTAAAAGCCATTCAACTCAGAAGTGGAAGAGAATTGGAAGGAAGAGTTCAAAAAGAGATTGAAGTAGAGAGAGAAGAGATTGAAGAACCAAAAGAAGATGCTCCAAAAGGTTTAGAGAGATATTTCTCCACTTAAAGTTGATTTAGAAAAACCACCACCTCCGTTTCCTCAGAGGCTTTGACAACAAAAGTTGGATTAGCAATGTTCAAAAATTTTGAAATTTTTAAGAAGCTTACAATAATATTCTATTTGCTAAAACTATAGAACAAATATCAAACTATGCAAAGTTTATGAAGGATATTCTTAACAAAAAAGGAAGTTTGAAGATAATGAAACAGTTGCACTTAGTGAGGAGTGCAGTGCTATAATTCAAAAAAAACTTCTTGAAAAACTTAAAGATCCTGGTATTTTTACAATTTCATGTGCAATTGAAGAAAGATTTTATGGGAAAGCTTTATGTGATTTAGGAGCAAGCATCAACCTTATGCTATTATTAATATTTAACAGATTGGGATTAGGAGAAATAACCCCTACCACTATAACTTTGCAGCTAGGAGATCGTTCAATAAGATATCCTAAGGGAGTTATAGAAGATTTTCCTGTGAAAGTAGATCAATTTATCTTTCCTATTGATTTCATTATGCTAGATATGGAGGGAGATAAGGAGATACCTATCCTTTTGGTGAGACCTTTTCTAGCCACTGGAAGAGCAATGATAGATGTGCAGAAATGAGAGTTAACAATGCGCGTCAATGATCAAACAATTACATTTAATATTTTCAAATCAATGAAATACCATGCAAAAGGTAAAGATAATGAATGTTATAGAATGGATGTTATAAGATATTTAAGTGAATGTAATTTCAAAGTAACTTATGAAGAGAAACCTGAATTGAAAGAGTTGGAACACGAATAAGAAGAGCAATTAGATCAATATGAATATTTATATAAGGAATATTCAAATTATATTCAAGAAAGTTTTGAAGTTTTTGACACAACAGAAGAAGATACATCTTTTTATCTACCAATTGAAAAACATCTTGAGCTTGAGTTGAAGTTACTTCCTGAACATTTGAAATATGCCTTTTTAGGTGATTCCTTAACATTAACTATTATAATTTGCTCAAAGTTAACTACAGAAGAAGAGGTGAGTTTAATGAAAACTTTAAAGAGTTTTAAGAAAGACTTTGGTTAGATAATTGCTGATATAAAAGGAATCAGTCCTTCAATTTATATGCATAGACTTCATATGGAAGAGAATTGCAAACCCATGGATGATCCTCAATGAAGATTGAATCCTATCAAGAAAGAAATTGTTAAGAAAGAAATTCTAAAGTGGTTAGTTGTTGGAATTATCTACCCTATTTTAGATAGTGCATGGGTTAGTCCAATGCACTGGGTTCCCAAGAAAGGAGGAGTGTCTGTGACTTTAAATGAACATAATGAGTTAAAGCCAACAAGAAATGTCAAAGGATGATGAATATGCATTGATTATAGAAAATTAAATCTCACCACTGAGAAAGATCATTTTCCACTACCTTTTTTAGATCAAATGCTGGATAGATTAATAGGTTTGGATGGATATACATATTATCACCAAATAGAAATAACTCATGAAAATCAAGAGAAAACAACTTTTAGCAGTCATTATGGTACATTTGATTTTATAAGAATGTCATTTGGTTTATGTAATGCACTACTACATTTCAAAGATGCATGATGACTATTTTTTGTGATTAATTGAATAAGGGATTGAAGTTTTTATGGATGATTTTTCAATGTTTGTAACTTCATTTGAATCATGTTTAGAATATTTATCAAAAGCTCATGAGCGCTGTGAAGAAACAAATTTAGTCCTTAATTGGGAAAAATGCCAATTTATGGTAGCAGAAGGAATAGGTTTGGGACATCAAATTTTAGAAAATGGTATGGAAGTAGACCCTGCAAAAATTCAAGTAATCGCTAATTTACTACACTCAAAAAGTGTAAAGGAAATTAGGAGTTTTTTAAGAAAGGTTGGATTCTACAAGCGTTATATTAAAGACTTTTAAAAATTTGTTAAACATCTATGCCATTTACCTGAAAAAGATGTGATTTTTAATTTTGATAAGTGCCTAAAAGCTTTTGAATTATGAAAAGAAAAATTAGTCACTGCACCAATTATTATTTCACCAGATTGGGGAAAACTTTTTGAATTAATATGTGATACTGGTGATTATGCTATTAAAGTTATTTTAGGAAAAAAACATGATAAGATTTTTAAAGTTATCTACTATGCTAGTAGAACTCTTAATGAAGCTCAAATTAATTATACCACAACTAAAAAACAATTATTAACAGTAGAATAAGCATTTGATAAATTTATATCATACTTAATTGGAACTAAATGTATAATGCACACAAATCATTCTTCTATTAAGTATTTAATGAATAGGAAGGATGCAAAACCAAGATTGATAAGATGGGTTCTACTTTTGCAAGAATTTGACTTTGAAACAAAAGATAGGAAGGGAGTTCAGAATCAAATTACTGATCATTTTTCCAGACTTGAATTAGAAAAACCACTCAGTTTTGAAAAGAAGATTAATGAACATTTTCCAGATGAAGAATTGTGCATGTTAATGAATGACTTGTTCCATGGTATGCCGACATTGTGAATTTCACTGTTAGTGATATTATACCCTATGGAATGACATGCTAACAGAAGAGAGAATTTTCTTCTCAAGCTAAGACTTACTTTTGAGATAACCCATTTTTTATAAACAAGGAAATAATCTAATTATTCAAATATGTGTGCCTTTAGAAGAAACTTATGAAATTATCCAAAAATGTCATAATTCTGATTTTGGGGGACATTTTGGTGTTGATAAAACAACATACAAAATTTTACAATCTGGATTTTATTGGTCTATAATCTTTAGAGATGTTAATTCTTATATCAAAACTTATGATTGATGTCAATGAGTATGCAATGTTTCTAGGAGGAATGAGATGCCCCTCAATTATGTATTAGAAGTTGAGATATATCATGTTTGTGGATTAGATTTCATGGGACTATTTATACCATCTTTCAGAAATTTATATATTGTTAACAGTAGACTATGTATCCAAATAGATAGAAGCTGTTATTTTACTTTGATGTGATGCTCAAAGTGTTGTAAGGTTTTTAAGAACGAATATATTTTGTAGATTTAGGATGCTGAGAGTAATAATAACTGACGGGGGAAGTCATTTCAGAAATGCAATAATGGAGAAATTATTAAGGAAATATCATATAAACCATAGAATTGCTACTACTTATCATCTTCAAACAAGTGATTTGACTAAATTATCTAATCGTGAAATTAAAAGAATATTGGAAAAATCTATAAATCCAACCAAAATGGATTGGTCGGCTAAACTTGAATATGCTTTGTGGGTTTATAAGAATGCATACAGAACTCCTATAGGAATGTCCCCATACAGACTAATATTTGGGAAAGCATGTCACTTTCTAGTTAAACGAGCATAAAGCATATTAGGCTATTAAAGAATTTAATTACAATTTAAAGGATGCTGGTGAGAAAAGGTTATTGCAATTAAATGAGCTTGAAGAGAAAAGGAATGCATCTTATTAAAGTGCTAAAATTTACAAAGAAAGAATGAAGATGTGACATGATTGGAGGATTCATACTAAAAGTTTTTCAGCCAAGGCAATAAGTTTTGCTTTAGAATGCAAGGTTAAGATTATTTACAGGCAAACATAAGACTGAGTGGATGGGCCCATTTGTTGTGATGAAAGTTTATTTCTATAGAGCTGTAGATATCAAAGATCCTAAAACTGATAAAATATTTAAACACAGACTGAAATCCTACTTTTTATGTGACCAACTTAAATTAAATGATTTTTTGATGTTGGGTCAACTAGAATAAGCACTGGTTACGTCGGGCTGATGATGTTAAACCAAGCGTTTCATAAGAGGCAACCCATATTTATCGGTGTGTTTATTTTTGTTATGTTGTTGTGTGTGAGTTAGAAAAATCTGGTAGTATTTTTATTATATTTCAAGTTAGTTATTTTTCTAAGACCTTATTAGATGACTTAGACATGTTAGAATGAGTGTTTGAACGTTAAGTTGACTCTGCTAAATTGGGCACTGGCGCTTAAGCACTAAGATCCGGCTCTTAAGCACGATAGTTAGAAAACGCGTGCTAAATTTGGTTTCTAGAAGTTTTAACTGAGGATTGGTTAACTTGGACGTGGGAGACAGTTCTAGGACGTGCTTAGAAATTACAAGAAGAGTTTGAAGCCTATAAATAGAAGGGTTATGTAAACATTTTTACCACAATTCAATTTTAACCTTAATCCTAAGTGAAAAAGAGAGTTTTTGAAAGATTACATCTTGGGAGAGTGATTTGAAGAAGGAGGAGGCAATGAGAAATAAGTTTATTAGTCAGAGTGCACAAGAGTTATATAACGGTTTCCTCGCCATTATTATTTAAAAAATAATGGAGAAAATTACTAAGATTGAGACTAACATGGCTTCAATTGAAGCAAAAGTGATGGAAGTTAACGTATAGTTGGATCCTATGGGATGGCAACTTAAGATGCAGTTTAGCCATACCAATTTGGATTGAAGAAGATTCGACTAGAGTTATTAATCATCATCTATTCTTTCAGATATAAATTCTAAATGCTAAAGAAGAGACTAATGATAGGCCATAACTCGTTCCATCAACTTGAGAATGGAATTAAGTTTGTCATTTAGAGTTTATGTGTTTAGTGTTTGTTTAATTTTAAGTATGTTTAGTGTGTTTTAATGTTATGGTTGTCTAGTATTTATGTTAGGAATCTTCACATCCGAGACTATTTGGATGGGGAATCTATTATTTGAAAACATTTGTAACTTTTTGAGAATGAATATAAGTGTTTTGTTTGTGAAAAATTTCGTATTATTGTGTGTTGAATCGAATTAGTTAAGATTGGTGAATCTTTAGTAAGAGGAGAGTTAAGAGAGAAGGAAATAATATTTAAAGTGTTTTGAGGCCATTTAGGGTTGGTTGACTTAGGCTAGATGTGCATTTCACTTATATAAAAAAAATCAAAATTTGTGCATTAGCGCTCAAGCGCGAAGACCCGCATTTAAGCACTGCCTAAACCGAGAGGCATGTGCTTAAGAACTGAATTATTCACGCTTAAGCGTTGGTTCACAAAAACCGGTTCAGGAACTATTTTAAGTTAAAAATTGGACTAAAAACACCATTTTTGCACCTCATTTCATCTTCTTCCTTGGACCATTCACAATTTCTAAGCTAGGGCTCACCATATTTGAAGATTTTATAGGGATTTGAAGCAAAAATTACTAGATTTGGTATCCTTGAGGTAAGAGCTTCACTTTTATGCAAAAATTTTTTATTTTCACATGTATTTTGAGCACATTTATGAGTTACCCAAACATCACCATTCATGGTGAAAATTTGAGAAAAATCTATTGAAAAGGCATGAATTTGTTAGTTTAAGCTTTTAGAAGTTTAGTTTAGTGATTTGTAGTTGAATGTGGAATTTATTTTGAATTTTATACATTTTGTTAGAAAATGACACAAGAATGATAGGTATAAGGGGAAGGCTCCATTTGATTTAAACAAGTTTGTCAGTTCAAGGGCTCAGGATCGATACAATGATGCACTGCAGTCGAGAAACTTAATTCCTGAGAGGTGTTTTAAAAGTCTGGGAGGAGCTGTTGAAGATTTGATTGTTCATCACTAGTGGGATTGGTTCTATTGTTTTTTTTATTTTCGTAGTGATTTCTATTGTGCGGGAGTTCTATGCGAATCTCCCTTAAGCTAATGAAGGAGTCATGGTGAGGGGGAAGACTGTCTTTTTAACCTGAGGTAATTAATCAGTTTTATCATTTGCCCCTGAGCATTTTGTACTTTTATTCAAACTATAGTCCTACTGAGGAGGATCTAGACCAGATTATTTCATCTTTGATTGCTGGGAGAGCGTTATGGAAGACAACAAATGAAAGAAGAGTGAACTTTCTGCTTCAAAGTTGGATGTCACTGCAAAGGAATGACATTATTTTATTTCTGCTCGTTTGCTACCTACAAATCATTTGATTGAAGAGACTCGAGATCAAACAACCTTTAACTATTGCATTCAGCAGTTCAAGCCTATTTATATTAGAGCTTCGATTCGTGGAGTTATTACCAATTATGTCGTTGCTGCTACTACTACAGGTTTGAGATTTGCATCCTTGATCTTTTCTTTGTGCGAGTAGGCTGGAGTTAGATTTGACAACGGGGAGGAGATCTTACAGACATTAAAGCCCATTACCAGTGTGAATGTGAAGTCTTATTCATATCATTCTATTTTTGGCTAGTGAGGTGGATTCTCTAGTAGTTATGATGCTTTGACGTCACAAGCTTCTACTTCACATGCTTCTACATCATGAGGTCAAACTTTTGGATCTGATTCTCAGTTACAACTATTACAAAGGATTTTGGACAATGTGAACCAAACTACGGATAATGTATCGAACTTAGAACATTTTGCAGAGCGTATGGATGAATAAATGAAGAAACGTAGTGATTATGATATTGAATTCAACTCGGCTATGGAAAACCTTATGAGAGTTAACCAAGATTTTGTATTTCCATAGTACCCTAGATATTCACCATATGAGCCTGCAGCTGTTTGGCATAGTGATGATAGTGATGAAGAGGAGAATGATGATTAGTTTGGATCTTTAGTTTTGTTTGATGTTTTTAGTGTATGTGTTTTTATAAACTATTATTAGTGCAGTTGTTCTGTACTTTGTGTTTTGTTTTTAGTTGTTATTGTTAAGACTG
>NEWO01002503.1:0-19228 GCA_003013225.1 Phalaenopsis aphrodite
AAGGTCAACCCTAAGGCCAAGTAGTCTTATAGGAACTCCTCTTGAGTTCTCTCATAATGATCTCACCTACTAAGTGCTAAAGGTTAAGATCAATATGTGGAACTCCAAGTTGAGTAAATAGGAGAGTTTTGAATTTCTAATTGTGGGGGTACCTTTTCTAATCTTCTAAGACCAGTCAATAGGAAAGTCCTATGGCTAGACCTAGGCTACTAAAGAAGTTTCTAGACCTCAACCAAAAGTGAGGTCAACAGTTGCAATTGTAGTTTTGTGTGATGTTTATGATTAAATTTTAAGTTGTTTTATATTTTGAATGTTGTGACGGTGAATTTTATCTTGGTTGATTTTAATTTTAGTTTTGGTTTTGTTTTTGTGGTTATCCTGATAGTTTTAGTTTTCATGCAGAGTAACATTGTTGTTTAGCATACAAGTTTGTGTTTTGTTCATATATGCAGGTATAAAAGTATAATATGAAAGTACAAGAAAGACAACACTGAAAACTGTAAAAGTGTACATGGCGAGTCTTCTCGTTCCACCACTTGAAACTCAAAAGGCATGTTAATGTTGTTTATATGAAACAGGGATGTAAAATTTTTACGACCTACCTAACCCTAGGTCATATCTTCGTGGGTCCTTAGAAGTTTAATTAAGGACGACTTTTGTCAAGCAAAACATATTAAGTTTAGTAGATCTCCGAGGTATCCAACAGGTTAAGAGGAAGAAGCAGGTTCATGCTTCCCTCTTATCACCTGGTGAAAAGCCTCGAGCTCATTTAAACTTATTATGTTGCTTAATAATTCATCCTATGAACACCCTAATGCTCATTGATGTCTCAATTATCCTTAAGAATAAGGTAATTATCATTTGTAATTTAATTTTGAAGATTATGTGAGTGAAGACCCTTAAAGAGGCAAGTTAGTGTTATTGGAACACTTAGCCAAATTTTGGTCATAATTAGGCTTGTAGTGTTTGAAAGATGTTCTAATTTTAATTGTGTTTGTTTTTCTAATCCTCATTTAATCAGTCTTAATTTAACCTAAATTACTACTAAGACTTTAAGACCTAGGTGAGTGTCTTAATTAGTTTTGAAAATATTAAGCTTTATGTGATCATGATTTATTATTTGAATTTCATTTGAAAATCAAATGGGGGTATTAAATTGATTAATTATTGACTTCAAAAGTCACACCCCTAAGTCCTAGGTTCATTTTATTTTAATAAACTTCCAAATTTTAATAATCTAGAAATTTATTAACTTATCTTTTTAATTAAGAATGTGAGGTTGGTTTCTACCAATTAACTCCTTGTGTTTTAAACATCCAAATAAACTGATTAAGATTAGAGGTTGCACATTTCCCTCCTTGAATTAAGCCTAAATGTTAATTAAGGCTAAATTTCCAAAATTACACATTTGCCTCTAAGGCTCTAACACTTCATAATTCATCAAATTTAATCCAAATGACTTTAAAATTTTTATCCTACCTCATTCATGGGAAAATTAATACATCAAAGGAGAGAATGTGATTTTTGAAAATTTAATTTAATTTATATAATTACTTTCATGCAAAAATAAGATTTTTAAAAGAAAATTCCTAACTTAACCAAGGTAAATCCTAATCCATTGAAATTTTTACTGGAGGTAGACCTGGACCAGAGAAACCTTTGGACCAAATTTCATGATTTTTTGAATTTTAAATGAATTTTAAGAATCATTTTAAGTTTTTGGGTAATTATCAAATATAAAAAAATTTAAATGGGGAAAATTAAGTTTTGTATTTTTGAAAAATCTTCTTGGGGTTAGAGAACCTAGAGGAGAAAATTTTATACTTTTCTGAGTTTTGTTTGATTTATTGGAATTATTTTTTTTAAAAAAAATTTAAGCTTTAAAATTCAATATCTTTATTTAGAAAATCAGAAAAAATATCATAATTGTTCCTAAGTACTTAGGAAGCAATTTAGAACATTTTCATGAATTTAATTATTTTTTTTATTTTTATGGATTTTTAATTATTTTAAATATTCAAAATGGGCTTAAAAATCAAGTATTTATTTCAAACACCATTTTATTTTTAGAAAATACTCCTGATCACAGAGAACTCAAAAAATAAGTTTTTGTAAATTTTTGAGTTATATTTTAATTCTTTTAAAAAAATCATTTAAGTGTTAAAATGATACTTATCTTTAAAAATCAACTTAGGTCATCAAATGAACTCAAAATACTTTGAAATTTTTATGGTGAGTTCTTTGGATCCTAAACAATAGTGGAGATAAAAAATTAAGTCATTTTTTGTTTGTATTTTACAAAATTAATTATCTTAGTGATTAAGGGTTTGTAAGGATTAGGTGTATTTTGAATGACTTGACTCAATGACAAATTTTTCTAAAGGTTCTCTGGTCATCATAAACATTCCAAAATTTTCTTGGATTTTTCTAAGCAACATGCTAATTTCCATGATTAATTTAAACAAATAATGCATATAAACTTGAAAAATATGGATCTCAGTCTCAGGACCTCCTTTGACTTTGAAAAAATCAGAAGATATCCCCTAAGTTAGAGGCAACAACATGTTAAAATTTCAATCCATGGTGATATGCATATATGCATAGAGAATCAAAACATTCAAATCAGTGTTTAATTAATTAAAAATAAAATATGCATCACATGGACTTAAAATTATTTCCACATTATTCTCCCCTGTTCATTGAGCAAAAGGGTTTTTTTACTTTATTTTTATGATTTTTCTATACCAAGATATGAATTTTTAAAGCTAGGGCTATTTTCTAATTTTTTAAATTCCCTATTTATCTATTTAAATGCGCGACACTGACTGGATCCTAGGCAGCTCCGAAGGCACGCGTGGCATGCTCAGGTTGGATGCCGCCATCCACGTAGCTGCTGACTAGGCCCGTGGTTCATGTAAGGAAATGTCGTCCGGCTTGATCTCCTTCATCTATCTGATACACGCGCGATCGGACGGCTCCCCGTCATCGTCCCTGACAGAGTGATCTCGTGACCGTCCACACTAAAACCCTAAGATCTCAGCATAGACTCAACCAAATCACTTCAGGTTTAATCATATGGACTCGTCTAAGTGAGAAAAAAATATCCATACGGTAATCATACAATTAAATCAAGCCTAATTAAATGAAGAATCAAAATAGGCTTGGGAGGAAGAGGAGATCAATACATTGGCTCTGAGAAGTGAAACTTTGATCAGAGGTGCTTGCATGTTTGTTGGGGTCCAAGGAGGCTAGGGATTGAGCCTCTGGATTTGGTGAAATGCCTAGACCCAAATTCGATCAAGGCCGATTTCAGGTGTTGATCAAAGTCTATAATAGGGGCTCTGTGGAAGGGTGGTTTGATGGGGCTTCTTCTTCTCTCAGTGTTGTGAAGGTGTGGGTAAAAGTAATTTAAGTTTGGTGGACTGTGGAGGTGGATTGAGCTCTGTCCTGGTTTTTCACAGAAGTTTGAGCTCAAAATTGAGCTTCCACAGTGGGGATCAGTGGGGGAAGATGGTTAGATTGCACAGAGGAGGTCTCAAAGAAGCTCTGTGAGTGATTTGGAGGTCTCTCTGAGAAAATTTCAACTCTACCTTCATGGCCGTGAAGGGGAGCTTTTATAAAAAATGGCTTAAGGCTTGCTGCCATGGCCAATTGGGGGTGGGGGGGTGAAATGTGCTGCCTAGGTAGAGGGCAAAGAGGCTCCAACATTTAATTTAGATGATGTGGCCTCTAGATTTGAATTGGGTTTAATCCCATGAGGGTGACTCTCGATTTGGCCAATTTCTGGCCACTGGGCCGGCCGACCAGCCAGGCGGAGGTGACTAGGAGCTCAGGGAACCCATGGGAATATGTCACAGTAATTTAATGTGTTTAGACTTTGTTTTGGCAAAAAAATCTTAAGCTTAAGAAAATATGGAATGAAATCCCTTAATTTAGGGGACCTTTAGTACATGGCTTAGTCTAGGTAGTTTTAAGATGTTTAAGTTGGCCCTAGGGTCCAATTAATGACTGTGGAGTCATTAATTTTGTGACTTTGGGGTAGTTAGGTCATCTTTAGTGCATAGGTTCAATGTGGGTTCAAGTGATCAAAGCTTGAGTTTGGGCTAGGCTGGCAATGTCAATTGGCCTAATTGATTGATCAACATTGTGTAGATGATTGTTACAAAGATTTTTGGTGAAGGGTTGAAGTGATTTTGAGTTCAATTGGTGGGTCAATTTGAGGGATTTTTGAAATTTGGTCAATTTGGGCAAGTTGGGCTAGACATAGATCTAGGTTGGGCTAGCCTTAATCTAAGTTCAAATTGAATGGTTCAAATGATCAAGGGAGATGTTGTGAATATTTTTCATGAAGTGATGGAGTGGAAAATTTGAGGCTAAGGCCATCAATTTGGTGGGATTTTGAGACATGGCCAATTTGGGGTAAATTTGGGGCTTTTTGGACTTAGGTTGAAATCAAAAGAAATTGAGGCCTCACCAAGGTCAATTGATGGTCAAGTTTGATATATGAGAATATTATGAAGGTTTTTCAGCACAAATTGTGGCAAGTTGAGTAGGCCATGGGTTCAATTTGGTGGAACCAAGTCATGGGGCCAAAATTGGGGTTTTGATCTAAATCAAAATTAGGTTCAAATGATGGACTAATTAAGCTTGTATTTGGTCTAGATTGGTCACATCAAGAGTGGATTTGAGTTTAGAATTGAAATTGGGGTAAATTGAGACCAATTTGGTAAACATTTGGAGTGATTTGGGGAAAATATGGGCCTTTAAAGGGTAATTTGGGAGTTTTGATCAAAGATGGTCAAATTGGCCAAATTGGGTCATGTGATAGTTGAGAAAAATGAAATTGAGAATATTTGGGAGGTTTTGAAAAATTTTGGGATTTTTGGAATCTTGGTAAAGGAAGGGGCATTTTGGTAATTTGGTCAATTTTGGTGATTTTAGGTAGTTTGGGTGTTTTCAAGGTGTTTGAAATGATTTTTTAACCAACTTGGGTATTTTGGATAAATTTGAGAATTTTGGCCAAATTTGGGATCCCAAGGGTATCTAGGTAATTTGGGGGAATTTAAGGACAAAAGGATAAGTTGGGTATCTTAGTAGACTTGGAGTGCCAACCACCATCAATAAGTCATGGACCAATGGAAATCCCATTTTAGGTCCTCTATGTAGTGTTCTTAGCTAAACCCTAGCCTAGGGCTACTAGGTTTAGGGGACCACCTACATGAGTCTCCCAAAAGTATCAAGGGACCAAAGCCTAGAAGTTTAAGTTTAGGATTGTGAGTGCAAATATGTACCTTAAGCCCTATACCAACACCCAGGGTCAACCCTAAGGTCCAGTAGTCCTAAGGGTGACTCATCTTGAGTTCCCCCATAATGACCCCACCTACTAAGTGCTAGAGGTTATGATCAATATGTGGAACTTCAAGTTGAGTAAAGAGAATTGTGGAATTTCTAATGGTGAGGGTTCCTTTTCTAGTTTTCTAAGAATAGTCAATTGAAAAGTCCTATGGCTAGACCTTAGGCTACTAAAGAGAAAAAACTAAACCTCAACCAAAAGTGAGGTCAACACCTCTCCACCAAATCTTTTGAAGTTCCTTTGAATTCTCTTCCTTCACTCACAATACAAACTAACACTCAAAATAAAAGGAAAGTGGCCGGTGGTGGTGGCGGCGGTTACTTGGATGAATGATGGTTGTAAAATCTTATGGGTGGTTGGCCTCTTCTCTTGGAAAATTTAAGTTTTTTCTTATAAAAATCCAAGGGGTGCCTTGGTGTCTCATAAAAAAGTTGTCTCCATTCAATTAATCTTCTAGAAGTTGCCTCCTCAAAAGCCAATTGAATGAACTTTCGTGTCCATGAGATATTTGCCACATTTTTACTAAGGGTTGCTTCAAACAGTCGTCAAAATTTCGTTCAAATTTAATAAATCATCACATAACTACTTTCGACGCTTAAGCGCAAGGTACCTGACGCTTAGGTGTGGCTCTCTGGAACATAGGCGTGAATCCTGGGTGCTTAGGTGCCTTAGTTCATTTTTGCACCTTTCTTCATTTTTCCTCCAAATTTGACCCTTTTTCATTCCTTTTAGGATTTCTCATCCATTTGATTATACTTTAAAGAAAAACACATAAATATATTTCATTAAAGGGCAATATCTAAAAAATAGGTATAAAAATGTGTATAAAAATATTATATATTTTAGGTGTATCACTAGGTCGACAACATATCCTAGAAAAAGCAAAACAGTGGTGAGCAACCACATATACATGCCTTATCCTAATTATATACATCAAATATAAAATTAGAATTAAGGTACAGGACACAAGCAGCAACTCTCGGTCCACATCATGTGATTCCCCATGTCAAGCACCTCATAACCCATGCACATACCTTGTTTGGACACATACTCAAGCCTAGTGAACTCTAAAAAGTACATATAAAAAGGTTAAAATAGAAAGACTCAACCTGCAAAATAGAGTTAGTGCGTGTTATCACACGCAACAAAAAATAAACCATGTCCAATGGGAGGAGAGCTTAATGATCCCGACTTTTATATGTCAATACGATGTATGTGATTATATTCTTAATTTTTCCTTATAATTCTTACTTTGCAACGACGGCAAAAACTTAATCACCACCAACAACTAGGCAAAAACTTGACTTCGAAGCAAATAAGAACATAATTATTATATTTAAATATGGGATACTATGCAAGTATATGTATAATTATCAAGTAATATATGACTTTTTGATTAAGCCTCAAATATCGAACCCACATAGACAATTAATAATATGCAACTATAATCAGAAGAAATTAAATAACAAATTCTACTCAGCAAAATATTCTTACTCAAACTATAGATGCAATAATATGAATGAAAGATTGATTCTTTTTGTAAATTTTTTATAATTAAAAAAAAATAAACAACTAACTAAATTTAACTAGATATTTATAAGATGAAGACAATATAAATAAAATATCTTTTTCTTTATCATGAATCAATAACAAGTATAAGAATTCTGTTGAAGAAATATTCAAGTTGTGTTGTGCCAAATATGAGTAATAATATTCTTTACCCTTATTAGAGATGCTATAAAGAACATCAACTAATTTAAAGTTTGAATAGTCTTGAAGACGGGTTAGGTAGAAAGATACTATCTCTCACTTATGAGTTACCACTTCTCCCTCAACCTGACAGCTAACATCTCGTATCAAAACCAAAAACTATAAATCAAATTGGGGGCTTTAGTCTGTCACTTTAAAGTCCTCTAATTCTACACCTTTGAAATTTATTTTCATATTTATTTGCACTCAATCATATGAATTACATTCTCATCCATACAACCTCATATGATTCTTACCATTTGTTAACTAAGACATTATCATCTTAGATTTTACATGTTCTCACAACAGGTATTAACATCTTAATTGGTCAAATCAAAATGTAAATGAAGTACAAATTAAAATCATCACATCTTCTTCCAAAATTAAAGACTAATACTTAACATAACTTCAATCCAATACTTAATCACTTATCATTTTAAGGAGAAAGATAAGGAAAACTACTCAGAATTCATGAGGAAAACACAACCACGTTTAAGTTTGAAAGTGTAAATCATGCAAACAAACAAGAAGTCTAAGTTAAAACCAAATGTAGTCACAAAGATAAAAACTTATCTCAAATCTTCTTCACCAAAGTCTCGAAGTTCCTTTGAATCTCTTCCTTCACTTACAAGATGATGCTGGTAGATTTAGTGTGTAAACTTTACAAATATCTTTCAATATTACAAAATACACACGGCAGATATAACAACAAATATGTAATATAATCTAAACAAAATAACTTTTATTAAAATAATTTATCTTTAAAACTTTTTTTAAACTGCCAAATCCTTTTTAAAATCAATGCAAGTATATTTATCACTCAAGTAATAAAGGGCTATAATGGTGTCCTAAATATCGATCCTATAGGGAAATTGGAAAAACCAATTAGTAAATTCTTAAAATTATTTAATAATTTAAAAATACAAAAATAAAAGTAAATTGTGAAGTTTGAATATTAACTACTGAAGGGAATACTATACAAAATGCAGTTGAAATACAGAGTTAACTAACTAAAAAAACTAAACTTTTAAAAGTAAAATTATGAAAATTAAACAAAGTTTTTGTTGATAGAAGATTAAAATTTAAGAAAGCATCCTTCCCTATTAGAATGAGTATATGGATTGTGAAAAAATTAAAATTAATTGAAAAAATATATATATAAACTGTTTTGTGCCAAATAGGAACAATCTTATTATTTACCCTCTTCCAAGTGCTATAAAAAATATTGACTAATACATAGTTTGGTCCCTAATTCTGTGGTTTGGTTGGGAGGATATTGGCTGCCACTCTAGAGCTCCCACTACTCTCTCTTCTGAGGGCTAACAATCTCGCATCAGTTTCCAATCAATTGGACCAAATTGGGGATTTTAATCTGTCATCTTAAAATCTCCAATTTTGCATCCGATAAAGTATATATTCTTATTTAATTGCACTCAATTCCATGGATGAAATACTCTCCCATGAAATCAAATGTGATTCTCCCCCTGTTGTAGAAATCATAGTCCTTTTTAGAACATATGTTTCTCAATATGTTTTAACATTTCAATTGACCAGATTGAAAAGTAAATGGAGATCGAAGTTTAAATCATCACAAATTATTAATATTTAAAAGTATAGAAAAAAATCAATTCTTCACAAAACCATATCTCAAAGTAGAAAAAAAGATAAATAAGACTACTCAGAATCATGAGAAGGATGACAAAACACAGATTTCATATATAAAAATAAGTTTACAAAATAAAAGAAATAAAATACACAACTTATCTCACAATTCTTCCCAAGAAAATCATTAGAAGTTTTCTCCAAGCATTTCTCTCTTTACAATCACACTTAATTCTCTCTTAAAAGTGCAATGAAGAAGAAATCTCTCACCTTCCCTCTCCTCTTACAACCTTAGAAAAAAATCTCCTTTTTCTTCTCTCCTTGCCTTTCACGCACACCCACTTTCTTGTCCTTTCATCTTACATAAACTCCTTGAAATCTCCCTCTTTTATTTTGGGTTGCTTCCTTTAAAAAGGAATTTAAAATTCCCTTCAAAGTCAACTATTTTGAATTCAAAAGATGTGTTATTTGATCCAAGAGACATATCCTTTCATAAAAGAACCTTTTAAAGTGTTTAGATGCATTGAATTACTCCAATAAGTGTGTAGAAAAAGAGTACATTTGAAAATTCACGTAAAAATTCATTTCGAACCGCCTTAATCCACAAAAAGTCATCTCTGACGCATCATGCGCCAGTTATGGCACACCATGCGCTAGTTCTGGCGGATTATGCCCCGATTCTGGCGCATTATACACCAAGTCTCTCTCAAACGACGCATCAAGCGTCAGAATTCCAAACTTCGCTGTTTTGGCTCCAAACTTCATCCTTTTTGCCATATTTGCTCCAAATACCTAAAAATGATATACTTGCATTAAAAACATGAAAATATCATTCTTTAAAGTGTAATATCACCAAAAGTAAGCTTAAAATATGTACTTAAAATAATATATTATTTTGGTGTATCAAAATCCCTCAAACTTAAATATTACTTATCCTTAAGTGACATTTTTATTACATAAAAGCTTATGACTTAGGATAAAGATTTACTTACAACTTTTATACTTTAGTTTAATTATTAGAATAACAAAATTTAAGAAAAACCTTTAATAACTTAAATTCAAATTCTAAGTCTAGGAATACTTAGTGATCAAATTTAAGATTTCTAAATCTCTATTCATTTCAAAAAAAAAATGCAATTTTTCATATTAAGAACATTTAGAATATTCATATGAAAAAGAACTTCATGAAGACTTTACTAGAAATGCTACTAATACTCCAATACAAGTTTAGAAAATATAATAAAGCTCCTTTCTTAAGTTGATTCATGTAAAGCCAATTTTTTATTAAGCATCTTCTCAAGCTTCTTCTCACTTATTTTTCTTTTCTTTTCTTTTTCTTTGAGGATCTTCTCAATCCTTTCTTTTCTTTTTCTTTTTTTTTAATTTCAAGTGGGGATTACTATATCTGGATAGCTTTTAATAGTTTTGAACTTCACTATCCTCTTCTTAAAGTCAAAACTCCATACCTTTCTTCACTTTATAAATTCATATTAATTTATGATTTTTCATAAAGTCTCATTCTTTTGTTCGTACATGAAACTCTAAAGTTCTTAATACTTCAAAAATATAACTTCTTTTACTCTAACTAGAAAAAAATAGTCTTATCCTATCATACCAAATATCTTTAACTTTAGAATTGAACTTCATTATCAAAAACTTTTTACCTAAATTTACCATAATATTTATAAACATAAGTATAGTAATTTAAAGTTAAATCTTAAATCCCCAAGTCATGTTAAATTAGTATTAAAAATATAATTAATTAATCACAAATAAAATTTAGTTTTTTTCTTTTCATAAGAAATTTTTCTTCCCCCCCCCCAACTTAAGTTTTTAAGTAATTTAATAATATTTTAGTACAAAATTTAGTAGGTGAAAGAAAACAGCAAATGTATGAAAATAAAAGCTGACTTGTAGAGGATATCTGATTATGAATTTGGGCTCTGGTATACGACAGGTATTAACTTTAATAACATACAGACTTTAAAACATTAAATGAAACATAATATATTCTAAAGAATTTGCTTAGAATTAAAATCAGAAATACAAAAATTGAAAAACAAAACTGTAAAAACTAAAAATACATAAAAAGTAAATGTCTACAATTACTATTACAATTATGTCCACAATACAACTTGAAAATTTTTTACTACAACAGCTCTCAAATGAAAATACAACACATTTCAATCATAAATGACAAACAAACACAAAAACAAACTACACTAGACTCGTAAAAGTATCAGTCTTCATCTCCTTCCTCATCATCATCATCTTCTTTTTCTTCTTCCTCATCTTCATTCTGAATAAGAGTATAGGGAGTGAAACTAGAACAAGGAGGAAATTCCACATTGGGCTCTCCCCTAAGTTGTCTCACCATAGCATTTTCAAAATCAATATCATGCTGAACTTTTCTCTGCTGATATTCATCATTATAAGCATTTCTTGCTCCAATCTCTCCCAACTGACCCTAAATATTAATTATGTCCATTTGTTGAATCATGAGTTGGTCCATAATGTTTTCTAATGATGCAGGTTGAGAAGTAGATGCCCCTACAGTTGATGTAGAGGGCCTATCCCTTCTTTCACCTCTAGATTCAACAAATGATTCAACTCTTTGAATCATATGCCTCCTAATATGATTATGTGGTTGTAATTTCTCTTCATTTCTATGGGACTCTACTCCTAATTGTTCACATAAGGTGAAAATCATAGCAGGGTATCCCAAACCTCTAGCTGTAGAACTACGAGCTATACTTCGAGCATGATGAACTTTAAGTGCAACAACATCTATTACATTCATGTTCTGAATGTAATAGTTCAATACAACTCTATCTTTTGTAACATCAACAAGATGATTCGTTGGCAATAATTTAGCAGAAATAAAGTGATGTCATACCTTTGATTAGCTAGTCATCATGAAAGCGGGGAAGTTAACTATCTTGTTATTCTTAATCTTCCACTCTTCTCTTCCATCAGTCAAAAAGGCAAGCACTTCATACATTAATGAATCCGTCATCACGAATACAACATATTCATCAAAAAATACATTTCTCAGCCCATAAAATGTATTAATCTGATTAGTAGTAAATTCAACTTATTTACCTCTAACTAGTATGTGGTCATCAGCAGTGAACCTCAAGTTGGAATAAAACTCCCGAATCATGGGGACAATTGATACAGCAGTGAAGTAGCAAAATCTTTCCCAATTTCTAACAAGGATCAACCTTTCGATCTCGCCACCCGGGTTTGCAAATGTTTGTTCTTAGATCAATCTTCTGGTCTCCATTTGTGTATTGTAACTATGATGGGCCTTGAAATTAATGAATCTTCATGAATCAAAATCCTCGGATGTCCTTCCTATCTTAACTTGGGGAGCCATTGGAAATTCTATGAAAATCTAAATAAATTCCGACAAATTATTAAATAAAAAATTTAACTCCTCAATTAAGATTATTTGGTAAGAAACTTTTCATCATTAGTTTTCTTCAAGCTTTTTCATAAAAAATCCCAAATTTCGGATTTTCCATTATGTAGGAAAAATCCATGGTGAAAATAAAAAATTTCTAAGTTATGAAGCTCTTACCGAGAGAAGATAAAATCTATGATTTTTAGCATCCAAAATCATCTCTACCATCCTAAAAAAGAAGCCCTAGGTTAAGGTTTAGAGGTAAGAGATTACCCAAGCAATGAAAATGGAGCTTGTCCGTGAAATTTCATAGTTTTTTAGGCGATCTGGCCGATTCGGGTCTTTGGCATGTCATGCGCCAAATCTGGTGCATCATGCGCTAGCGCTCTGTAAATTAGTGCATCACGTGCCAATATAGGGCATCATGCGCCAGAGCATAAATTCACCAAATTTCGGTTTCTGTGGAAATATGCTCCGTATCGTTTTACGTCAACCTCTAATTAACCTAAATGAACATATCTAAGCATACACAAACATCATTCTAACACCAAACTTTTACAAACAACACAAAACTCACATATATATATAAAATTCATGCTAATACAAACTAACAGTTTTCAAGCCAACAAACATCAAATTCAGCGTTCTAAAATAAGCCAACATCCTAACACTGAAATCTAAACATCAAAATACAAAGCATAAACATAAATAGTGCAACAATAGAAAGGAAATGCAATCTAACTTTAAAACTAACATAACTAGTACTAAACAAAATGTTCAGTGCTTAAATTAAGTTCAAACATCTTCTTCATTCTCATCCTCCTGTATATCTCCCATCAATTGATAGTGCACATATAGGTTGTAGAAGGGTCGATATGGAAACTCATCAGTTGAATCCTCTCTAATCCAAGAATGTTTTTTGAACATACGTACTAAATTGTCTTCAATATGCCCAATATGTTCAAAATGTTCCTTCAATCATCAATCCAGATGATCCAGCATTTCAAAAATATTCTCAATCACATGCATAAGATTCTACACCTCTTTCTCTATCTTGTTGATTCTCTTCAAAAGTGCATTTGAATTATAGTAGGGCTGAATAGGTGATGAATTATGGGATCCTTGATCCATCAACACATTCATATCATTTTCATCTCTCATTCCAATACAACTACAATAGACTTCAGGATCCATCGGCTTCCAAGGAAGAAACACTTTTTCCCAACTTTCATATGGTACTTGCGATTGACTGCTGATCTCGACTGTTTATATGTAACATTATAACAATGCATTTGATTATATTTTTCACTTATCTTTCCTTACTTTGCAACAGTACCAAAAACTTGATCCTAGAGAAAATAAGAATTTAACTTTTTAACTTAATATATATTGAGATACAATACAAGTATATATATCGTTATCAAGTAATATAGGACTTTTTAATTAAGCCCAAAATATTGAACCACAGGGATTGTTCAAAGTATGCGATAATTAAAGTAACGAACTTTCTACTTTAAAAAGACAAAAACTTAAACTATAGTTTTTATCATAGGAATGAAATTAAAACTCTTTTTGGTGTTTTTAATGTTTGAAAATGAAATAAAAACTTATTAAAGATAACTTGAGTTTATGTAAAAGAAAAACACTGAATACAAAATAACTTTCTTCTTTTCATGAATCAGTAATAAGTATAGAAATTCTGTTGTGGAAGTATTCAAATTGTGTTACGCCAAATAAGAGCAATATTATTCTTTACCCTTACTAAAGATGTTATAAAGAGCATAATTAAATTTAAAGTTTGAATAGTTCTGAAGACCGGTTAGGCAGGGAAGATACTAGCTCTAACTCTAGAATTTCTTTGG
This sequence comes from Phalaenopsis aphrodite, assembly GCA_003013225.1. Lineage (NCBI taxonomy): Eukaryota > Viridiplantae > Streptophyta > Magnoliopsida > Asparagales > Orchidaceae > Phalaenopsis > Phalaenopsis aphrodite. The sequence goes on from NEWO01002503.1 coordinate 13,973, forward strand.
TTCCCTCCACCTATGGGCTAACTTCTCGTCTCAAAACCTAAAATAATAAACTAAGTTCGGGGCTTTAGCCTGTCACTCTAAAGTCTTATGACTCTCCACCTTTAAAGATTATTTTTCTATTTATTTGCACTCAATCAAATAAACTAAATTCTCATTCATACAATCTCATGTGATTCTTTCCCTTTGTTGACTGAGACAATGTCATCCCGGTTCTTACATGTTACATGAAGTGCATGAAATTAAATCATCACAACTTCTTCCAACATTAAAGATTAATACTCTCCACAACTTCCATCAAACACTTTAATTAATTATCATTTTAAGGAGAAAGATAAAGAAAACCACTCAGAATCCATGGAGAAAACAAAACCACACTTTAGTTTAAAAGTAGAAATCATTGTCAAACCAACAAGAAGTCTCGATTAAAATCAAAAGTAGTTCAAAACAAAACATAAAAACTTATCTCAAATCCTCCACCAAACTCTTGAAGTTCATTTGAATCTCTTCTCTCTTACAACACTTTTAACTCTCAAAATAAAACTAAAAAGAAAAGAAAAAATAAATTTGTGATGCCTGAAATTTTCTCTAAAAGCTTCTCCACGAACTTCTTCAAGAACTTTTCAGGACTTCTAAAAGTCTCAACTTCCTTCTTTTATAATTTTCCAATAGGTGTCTTGGTATCTCTTCAAAATATGTCCTAATTCGATGTATTTACCAAGGGATGTCTCCTTTCACAAGCCCTTTAATTATATTTTCATCCTTGGTGGTTATAACCACCCATTTTAGCCAATATGTGCCTCAAATGTGCTTTCAAAATTCATCAAAATGAATTAACCCGTCAAATAACTGTCACTGAAGCTTAAGAGTGGGGCCTCTGGCGCTTAAGCACGGTCTTCTCTGTTTCACCGACGCTTAAGCGCAGGTTCTAGCGCTTAGACGCCAAAATACTTTTGAACCATGTTTTGCATTTTTTTGCTCTAAATTTAATCTTTTTTTACTCCTTTTAGCATTTTTCATATTTTTACTTATACCTGAAAGAAAACATACTAATACATTTCATTAAAGCGCAATATCTCAAAAAATAAGTATAAAAATGTGTCTAAAAATACTATATAGTTTAGGTGTATCAACTACACAGTAGGAAAATAGTGGACAGATGTCCAAGTCCAGTTGCAGATCCATTCACAATCAAACCCAAAACCGATTTTACAATTATGGCTTCAATATCAACAGGTTTTTTGGTTTGAATACAAAAATTTAAAATAGTATTCTCCTTAGTTACCTTACTAATCTTCATGGTGGGCAGTAATTTTGATGGAATAAAGAAATGTAATGCCTTAGAAGTACGATTTAACAAAGATGACAAAAAACTTACATTCCCATCATCTCTGGCCCCCAATTTGCATCTTCATCATAAGGTATCGGTAAAGTTCATTCATATTGTCTCTCTGTTGGCCTCACTGTAGGTGAACTCAAATGGAGCGCCCATAGGATTGCTTGGCCTTAGGGTTGACTCTGAGTGTTGGTCTTGAGCCAGTACACACACTTTCACTCACTTGCACATTACACTTCTACTCACAACCCTAAACCCAAACTTTCCCAAAACCTTCGAAAAAATCATTTCAAATATCTCCAAGGCTAATTTGGACCCATATTTTGAGCCCAATTTCAATCCAAGTAAAAAAACCCCCAATTTTGACCACATGACCCAATCCTATCAAATTGAACCCCATAGCCTACTCAATTTGGGTTAATTTGAATCCAAAACTATTTAAAATATTCCCCCACATGAAATTGAACCTTCAATTGGCCTTGTTCAAGCCTCAATTTTACTCAAGTTCAACTTTAGACCAAAACCCCCAATTTTGCCCCAAATTAGCCATGTCTCCAAACGTCCCCAAATTGAATGTCATAACTCCAAAATTCTCACTCAATTTCTATCCAAAACACTTCATGACAATCACCTACATCAAATTGAACCATCAATTAGGTCATAACTAAACTCTAGCCTGATCTAGCCCAACTTGAACCCAAAATGGACTGACCTCAATCTATAATCCAAATCACTTCTTTACTCTTTTGAAACCGACATGAGGGAACTCAAAATGAGTCCCTATAAGACCCTTGAGCCCTAGGACTGCCTTTTGCATGATTCGCACTTCCACACGCACAGACTTTGCAATTCGAATAGTCGGCTCGTTTAGTTTTTGCGATTCGCATCGCTTGCGTTGTTATTTTTCAAAAACTAAATTTTTTTTTTTGAAACAATCAATCATGGATCAATTTTTACGAGAATCGAATTTGACGCATTTTTGATCTGACCGTCGACAAGGTCGTCCAAACGACTCGGGATGTCAAAATGGGCTACGCCAGCACGTCCGGAGCGTCGAAATTACTGGAAAATGATATCCATTTTGCTATGATTTTATGCACAAGCAAATAACATACAAATCGAGGGATTTTTAATATTAAATATCACAAAATTAATTAAAAGAGATTATTCTTTTTTTTTGTTTTCTAAATCCCTAAATCCCTAACCTAACTCACGCCTCTCGCCCCCTCTCCTTCTCGTTCGCGAGAAAGCCCGAGAACCCCTCTCCCTTGTGCGAAGTGGGCAGAGCTCCCCAACAAAAAGCTTCTGAACCCTGGCACTCCCTTGTCGCTTCCCCCGGTCGCAACCTAGCCGCTGCCGTCGCAGACCTAGCCGCTGCCGTCGCCGACCTAGCTTCCTGTCGCTACCTCCTCTGCTGCACTGCCGAGCTTTCCCGTGATCTTCACCTTCGGCTCACCCCAGGTAAGTTAAGGTAAGCTTCTTCCTCTTTCTTGGCTATAAAAACCCCATTTTGGGGGAGGTTTAAGGGGGCCAAAAATTTTGGAGAGGGTGTAGGTGCTGCCAAAATTTCCTGTCATCTCCTTGTTGGATTATCCTTGATCTATTCATTTCCTGTGTGCTTGAGGCCTCTTGGAAGTGCTGTGGGGAAGTTTCGGGGTTGGGATTTTTGATTCATGCGCTAAGGAAGAATTTTGAGATTGACAAGTTGTTTGTGTGATTGGGGTGTTTCCTTACCTCCGAAGTTCTTTTTACATACTCTGGAAGTAAGCCCCTCTTCCCTTCTTCACTTCTTTGGTTGTTTTAAGGAATTTGGTTTCAGGATTACATTTGTATGTGAATTTATCTTCACCTGATGGTTTTGCGACATTGGCATGAAGTAGATAGAAATTTTAATCTCTCTTTAGGATTATACTGAGTTATTCGTGAATAATACTTATAAGATTTTAAGTTTTTTTTAAAAATTTCTTCTTTATACTTACCAATGGATCCGGAACATGGCTTTATTTTCGAAAAGAAGAGGAGGTGTTCTTCCTAGCCTCTTATGTTTTAGTTCCTATATAATACTTATAGGTGTTATTCCAGGTTTTGCTATACCTGGCGTTGATGAATATATATATATGTATATAAACACTTACACTTGGCGTTGAAGAATTTGTTGTTTTGTAGTTCGTTACAGTTGGGATTGAAAAGGAATTAGATATTGTCCATGAAAAAGTTGTGTACTGAGCATATCGTTCCAATTGTTTTCATAAAAAAATTCAGTTAATTCTTTTTTTGCTAAGGGATATTCACACACACGCAACACGATTCTTATGCACTTATATTTCTTAATTAAACTCTCATATTTACATATCCAACACCCAAACTTCAACATATGGAGATTTTTTTTTTACAAACAAGCTTTGCTTGTATGGTTTAGCTTTGTCTCGTTTCCTTTACTGTTGCACACATACAGAATTTCGTTATTTTAAATTCTATAAATCTCTGTTAAGATTTTTATTAAATCATCCATGAATGCTCTTTGATTGGGTGTGCTTTGAACTTGGAGTTGCTTCCTCTCTGACATCCATTGCCATACGATTTTGAGTTTCTTCCCATATGAAAGTTCTTTGTAGTATGCTTTTCGGCTATATGAAATATCTCATGAAACATGTGAAGTTTCTCGCTATGTAAAGGTACTTCGTGAACTCACTATTATTCAAATGGATTCTTGTCAGAAGATGATTGGTGGCATAGGAGAATGTTTTTAGTTGTTTATTAGTCCATGCATAGCACACGATTCTTTAGTATTTACATATGTGACACCTTGCCACTTAATTCTTTATATGTATACCAATAACTCCATGTATATTTACATATCTAACACCTAAAGTTCAATTCTCACATGTGTTATTTTACCTATGCATGTAATCGTGTTATGCTTTTTGGACTATAAAAAATTTGGGTGATATGTATGTAAGTGCTACATATGCGAATACTTAAGAATTGCATGGTTTGTATGTAAATTTCCCATAGTTTTGTTTCGCTGGAATTTGAAATTCATGTATATTTGTTTTATGAAAATCCAAAATTGTTGCTACTTCAGTTTTTTGGAATTTGAAAATTTCGTCAATTTCATTTTTTGAAAATTTAAAATTGTTGTAGCATTGTTTGTGAAAATTTGGAAACTTTGAAAGTTTCATTTTTGGAAAAATCTGAAAGGTCATATTCTGGTTTTCTTGAAAATATAAAGCTTCAAAGCTTTTATTTTGGAAATATTTGAAAATCTTATGTTTCGGTTTGTTAAAATGTGAAGTCTCAACTCTCTCATTTAAAAAAACTTTTTGAAGGTTTCATGTTCTGATTAGGGGAAATATAAAGTTTCAATGCTTTCATTTTAAAAAGGATTTGAGAGAGTTCTGTGTGACAGTTTGGTAAATTTTGGAATACCACTTGAAATGTTTTTTGTGCTCCCCTTATAAAATTTGGAAAGACTTCAAAAGTTTGGTTATTTTGGGAATATGAAATGCTTTGTGGCTACGTGTTTGAAGATCTAAAATGTTTATAGTTTTGAAACTTTGAATGAGCGTATTTCTGGGAAAGTTTGAAATCGCCGTGGTTTTGATTTATGAAAGGTTTTGGAGCTTAGAGAGTTACGGTTTAAAAATTACATGCATTTTGTTTGATTCGCGAAATTTGGAAACTTTTAGAACTTTGTTTTGGGAAATATAAAATTGATGTGAATTGGATTCATGAAAAGTTTGAAACATGAGTACTCCTAAGTTGGTGCAGCAGGGCACCCTTCTAGTTGAATGTCAGGCTATATACATACGAGTTACCGATAGTAGCCTTCGAAGAACTCAAGTACAGAAGAACTCAAGCACACACACACACACACACACATATATATATATATATATATATATATACATACATACATAGAT
>NEWO01002504.1:19937-32437 GCA_003013225.1 Phalaenopsis aphrodite
AAACCGTTTTATTTGCCGACAAGTTCCCCTATCTAATACAAAGAATTAAACAGGGTTTATATTAAGCTAGGTTCAGACAAGCTTCCTATAAGGGCAAGCCCTTATAGTTAATTACATCTTAAAGGACCGAAGTCATTTAAGAAAACTCTCGATAAAAATCAAGAAAATATTATCTTCAAAGAGGTCAAAAGAATTGGACTTTTCAACGAGATCAGACAAACAAGGTGTGAAATGGAAATGGCTCAAATTTAGAACATTTATTGTAGAATCCAAAGGAGGAAGAACCAGGGTATGTCACAGATCCGAAGGAGAACCACAGTGACTCACAGGCTATCCTATTATTTGGCTTCAGTTTTGACGAGAAATTATTTAAATGTTTCATCCTGTCAATTTTATTTGTTAGGACTTACATTCATGTGAAACGATCACACAAATAGCATGGAAGATCTGAGGGTTTAAGTCATGACAAACGACAACCTCAGAATCATAAGACGAGTTAGGGCTTAGATTGTACATCAGAGCTATACAAAAGCCTAAAAATGAGGTGAGGATTTATGTTGCATAAGTAAATAACCTCGAAATCCTATGGCTTGATTGCTTAATTCTAATGAAGGAACTTGGTTTAGTTGCGGAAGACATGTTTTGCTGTTCAAGATGGTTGTGTTGCCCATAGTGCTAGCTCCAAGTTCCTTGCCGTGATGAGTTTGAGTTTTCTAGTGTGTCAAGTTATTGTGTCAAATCAGACGGCCCTATGGTTGTAGTTCTTTAAATATTATGAGGCATGTTAAAGTTGATAAGAGTGACACCAGTTAGATCATACGGTTCCCTCGTTCTGGTACCATTATTTTCTATTGGATTTACTTCGTCCAAATGAATTTGCTAAACTCAACTTAATGAGTTCCATACTTTCATTTAGACCGTAGGAAGCCTCGTTAGCAACCGTATGCTACCTCCTCCAAGGGATTCCCGATCATCAAATAGAGATGTCTTAAATTAGTTGCAATTGTGGTTTTTGTGATGTTTGTGATTAAATTTTGAGTTGTCTTATATTTTGAATGTTGTGGAGGTGAATTTTATCTTGGTTGATTTTAATTTTGGTTTTGGTTTTACGGCTATCCTAGCAGTTTTGGTTTTCATGCAGGGTGACATCATTGTTTAACACGTAAGTTTGTAAGCATGAAAGTATAATGCGGAAAGTAAAAGAGAAAAAGGTACTATAAACTGTAAAAGCGTACCTGGCAAGCCTTCTCATTTCCACCTCCTGACAGGTGAATACTTGCAAGGCATGTGTACAATGTTGCAAGGAATTTAAATTACATAAGTAGATGAAGGTTTAGCTACCAAATCCCACGTTATGATTTAGTTGAATCTCAAAAGATCCTAGTAGATGATTTTAGGACAAAACACGATAAGTTCAATTTGTCCTTCAAAACATCCAAAAGATTCCAAAGTACTTAGGATATAACCCTGAACTACTTTGAGGCTCTCTTGAATTATTTTGAGTTCATTTTGAACTTATCATATTGTTTCTTCAATCATCCGAAGTTGAAGTGTCACTACATCATTGCTCAGTGAAGCTTAACAATTTAATTATCCCAAGGATGGTGTACTCGATTAATCAATTGATGTTTCATTTAAGAGTTATGTGAGTCAGTGCCCATAAGGTAAGTTTGAGTTATTTAAGATTGTGGTGCCCACAAGTAAAGTTGGACTTGGAGAGTTTAAATATATTGATTATCAACCCAATTATCTTCTAAATCAAATCGATTGAGCTTAGATATCAAGTTTAGGTCACTACCAACCCCTTAGCAATCATAATGGGGAATTTGGTGCAGGTTAAGGTTTTAGTTTAAGTGATGTGTTTTTTCATTTAAAGATCATATTATCATCAATTTTGGGCTTAAGGAAAGTAAATTATCATCCTTTTGGCTTAAGCCTCTCACTCAAGAAACTTTTGATATTTGTCGACTTTTAAGTCATGAAGATTAGGGGAGATTATTATCTGTTGATGTTGTGCAAAGGTGGTGGGTGAGTTTCTACCTTATAATCCCATTGTATTTCAATCATCCAAACGTGTTTATTGGGATCAAAGTTACCCATTTATCTCTGGTTAACCATAAATTTTTTATTAAGGTGCCAAAGTCCAAAACGACTACCTTGCCTTTGGGGGACTTCACCTCATAACTCTTTAAACACAACTCAAATGACTCTGAGGATTTAAAGTGTTATACCCATGAGGTAATAAAAATTTTAGAGGAGGATATGTGGACCTCTCAAAATTTGATTTAATTTAGATAATTATTTAAATTTAGAAAATAGGATTTTCAAAAGTTAATTTATTTAATTATCCAAAATAAAATTTATATTTATGAAAAAGTTATTAGAGGTTTCCTAAGGTCAGAGAAACACTTAGACAAAATTTCATGATTTTTTGAATCAAATTTCTATTTTTATTATTTAATTTTAGATCAATTTTCATGATTTATTTAAATAAGAAATAATATTATAATTACAAAAATTATTTTTATATTTTTATTAGACTCCTCAGAGTTCATAAAACTTAGAGAATCAAATTTTGTATTTTGTTGATTTCTAATTTATTTAATATAATTATTTTAGTGAGAAAATATGAAAAATTCACTTTTAAACCTTTAAAATTTATTTTTAACTTAGAAAAAATTAGGAAAAATGTCCTAATGAATTTTAAGTGATCAGGGGACATTCCCACTCATTTTGGACTATTTTTGTATTTTTGAAATTTTTGATTATTTTAATTATTTTTAATTCAAAATATATTTGAAATTTGAAGTAATTTCACAAAAATTGGTTTTATTTTTATAAAATGCCCCTTATCACAAGGAATTCAGAAAAATAGTTTTCATAATTTTTCTAAGCATATTTAATTTAATATAATTATTTTTATACAAAAAGCAAGGCTTCCTTAAGAAATCCATTTTAGTGTCTAGACTAAGTCAAATAATTTTGGTATTTTAACAGTGGATAGACATAATATTTACATTTAACTAAGTATAAAAATTCACAACATGATTCAAAGCATTAAAATATTTTTCCTATATGTCTCTGACCCCATGAAATCTACTAAAATTATTCTCATAATTTTCCAAGTGATATTTTGATTTATATAATTAAAATAAGCCATAATGGTCACCTTAGCTTGAAAATTAGGGTTAGAATCATAGAGATGCACTCTGACCTTGAAAAAATCAGAAGACATGACCTCTGTCATGACGAATAAACCTTCAAAATTCCAAGTCATTGTGAAATGTTTTAAGTCATGGAGAATTAAAATACCACAGAGGGTATTTAATTAATTAAAAATCAGGGAGTGAAAAAATAATTTTTTATTTTTAGTTCACATTATTCTCCTCTATTCACTGAGCAAGAGAGTATTTTTCTTTTATTTTTATGATTTTTTTAGAGAAATATATGGATTTTTAAAATTTAGGCATTTAAAATAATTAAAAAATCCCTACTTTTCTACTTATCCACGCGGCGCTGACTGGATCTTAGGGAGCTCTGAAGGCTCCACACGTCGCTCCGCCATTTGACGCTGCCAGCTATGTAGCCTCCAAACGGATCGCGCTTTATGCACCATGGATCTGTCTGGCTTGATCTCCTCCGTCCATTAGATACACACAAGATCAGACGACTCTCCGTTATCATTCCCAAGTGACTTAACCCGTGAGCCGTTTACACTAAAACCTTAAGATCTTGGCCTAGACTCAACCAAATTGCATGTGTTTTGTTCCTAAACCTTCATCTACTCAAGAAGAACTTATATATATGGATTATACAATATGAAATATAGTAAATATGTATGAAGAATCAAAACAAGCTCGGTTTAGGGTTGGAGTTCAATACCTTTATCTGAGAGGGGAAGTCTCAATCTGATGGTTGTGGTAGCTTCGATTGGTCCCAATGAACCTCCAGATGAATTCTCAAGCCTTGGAGAATGGTCTAGGTGTGATTTCGACCAAGCTCGATTTCAAGTGTTGATTGGAGTCTGAGGTTGTTTGAGAGAGGGCTTCTGTGGGGGATCAACTCATCTCACTGTGGGGATGGTGTGTGCATAATTAATAGAGGTTTAGTTCAATGTAGAGCTGTAGGTAAATATGTCCTGGTTTCGACTGAAACTTTGAGCTCAAAATTGAACTCTCACAGAGGGAACCAGAGGGGGAAAATGGTGGGCTTGAACTGAGGGGGTCCTAGGAAGTCTCTAGAAGCAATTTGACAGAGTTTCCTTAGAAAATTTTCAGCTCTCTTCACTTGGCCATGAAGGTGAGGTTTAAATAAAAATGGCTTAAGCTGGCTGCCAGGCCAATTGGGAGGTGGAAAATATTGCTTAGGTGGAGGGTTTTGAAGTGCTAAAGCCAATTGGAATTGCCCAGTTCAGATGGGTGAGTTTGTGTTTGAATTTGAGCTTAGGGCTCTTAGTTTTGGTGTTTTCGGGCCACTAGGCCGGCCGGTAGGACCAAGGGAGGTGGCCAGAAGGTCAGGTGAGCCAGTGGGAGGGTTAATTATAATTAATCCTCAATGGCAAGTGATGATGGGGAAGATTTTTAGTTAAGGCCCATAAATGGGCATAAATTCCTTAATTTGGGGATCCATTGGTCCATAGCATGCCATGGCAGGTCAAAAGGGGTTTATCCTGGTCCTTAAGAGGATCTTAGTGGCTGTGGAGTCATAAATTTGGTGACTTTAGGGTGGTTAGGTCAATTTTGCTGTATGAGTTTAAATTGGCTCCAAATAGCTAAAAGTTGGGTTTGGGTTAGGCTAGCCATGACTTTGAGCCCAATTGATTGATTAATATTGTGTATATGATTGTAATGAATATTTTTTGTGAAGGATTGAAATGATTTTGAGTTCAATTGGGGTTCAATTTGAACGATTTTAGAAATTTGGTCAATTTGGGTATGTTGGGCTAGACTTGGGCCTAGGTTGGGCTAATCTTGGGCTAAGTCTGAATTGATTGTTGAAAATGGTCTAAAGGAACATCTTGAAGGGTTTTTTTAACATAAATTGGGTGCCAATTTTAGGGTTAGGGCAATCAATTTGGCAGAACTTTGGGACATAGCCAATTTGGGGCAAATTTGGGGATTTTTGGATTTGGGTTGAAATTAAATGAAATTGAGGCCTCAATTGAAGGTTAAGATTGATTCGTAAGAATGTTATGAAGAGTTTAGGATTCAAATTGAGGCCAATTGAGTAGGTCATGGAGTTCAATTTGGTGGGATTAGGTCATAGGGGTTTGATTTAGATCAAAATTGGCCTCAAAGCATGGGCCAATTGAGCTTGTATTTAGTTTAAATTGGTCACATGGAAGGTTAATTTGAGTTTAGGATTGAAATTGAGGGAAATTAGGACCAACTTGATGGACATTTGAGGTAAATTTGGGGAAATTGGGCCCTTAAAGGCACTTTGGGGGTTTTGGTTAAAAAATGTCAAATTGGTCAAAATGGGTCCAATCGAGGGGTCCAAATTGGTTTTGGAGATATTTGGAGTGATTTTGGATGCTTTGGAAAGGTTTGGGGTGCTAAGGGTATTTATGTAATTTTGATAGTTTTGGGGGTATTTTGGTAAATTTTGAATTTTGGGTGGTTTTGAGTAGCTTGGGTATTTTCAAAAGATTTGAAATGACTTTTGAACAAGTCGGGTATTTTTGATGAATTTGAGGATTTTGACCAAATTTGGGATTTGAGGGTGTTTTGGTAATTTGGGTAGGTTTGGGGGTAAAAAGCCAAGTTGGATATTTTTGGTAGAATTGGGAAGCTAACCACCACAGATGAGCTATGGAACAATGGAATCCCTTTTTGGGTCCTCTATGTACTGGTCTTAGCTAAACCCTAGCCTAGGGCCAGTGGGTTTAGGGGACCATTTACATGAGTCTCCCAATGGATCAAGGGATCAAAGTCAACAATTTTGGGTTTATGGTTGTGAGTGGGTATAGGTGATAATGAGTGAAAGTGAGTGCAAGTGAGTGCCTTAGCACTAGACCAACACCCAGAGTCAACCCTAAGGGTAAGCAGTCCTATGAAAACTCGTCTTGACCAATATGTGGAACTTTAAGTTGAGCAAAGAGGAGTGTAGAATTTCTAATCGTGAGGGTTCCTCTTCTAGTTTTCTAGGAATAGTCAACAGGAAAGTCCTATGGCTAGACCTTAGGCTACTAAAAAGGAAAAGCTAAACCTCAACCAAAAGTGAGGTCAGCTGTGATGCATCATCAAAGTCTGTAAATGTGGTGCAGGGTGAAAATTCAGATTGCTGTGATGGCGATATGCTTTCAGTTTCATCAACTCAGTTCACGGATGCATGGATTCTTGATTCAGGATGCTCTTATCACATAACACCTAACAGGGAGTGGTTTACTTCATACAGGCCAACTAATTCTGGCTCAGTCTATTTGGGTGATGATAGATGCTGCAATATTGTTGGTATTGGAGAAGTCGAAATTAAGATGTATGATGACACAGTTAGAACATTATGTGATGTCAGACAAATTCCAGATATGAAAAAGAATTTGATTTCCTTGGGCACTCTACACAGAAATGGTTTTTTCTTAAGGTAGATGAGGATAAGGAAACCATCTGAATTGTTAAGGGTGCACTAACGGTGATGAAAGGAAAGTTAACTATAGGCAATATCTTGAAACTATTGAGGAGTACAGTTGTAGCTGGAGTTCATTCTGTGGAGTCTGATGATAATAGTACAAAGATATTACATATGCATCTAGGTCATCTCAGTGAACGTGGGATGACGGAATTGCATAGAAATCTGTTGCATGATGTAAAAAGCTGCAAGCTCGATCTTTGTAAGTTATGTGTTCTTAGAAAACAGACTAGAGTCAGTTTTATGACTGGAAAGCACAAAACTGAAGGGATTCTTGATTATGTGCACTCTAATGTATATGGCCCTATTGGGGAATCGTCATTGGGAGGATCTCAGTATTTTGTTACCTTTATTGATGATTTATCCAGGAAAGTTTGAGTGCATTTCTTGAAGCAGAAATCTGAAGTCTTTTCTAAATTCAAGTTGTGGAAAGCTGAGGTGGAGAACCAAACTGGAAGAATGGTCAAGTATTTGAGGTCTGATAATAACACAGAGTACACAGATTCGGAGTTTCAAAAGTTTTGTGAGGAGCATGGGATTCAGAGTCATTTTTCAGTGCGCAAGACACTACAACAGAATGGTGTGGCAAAAAGGATGAACCTGTCCTTAACTGAAAGGGCAAGATGCTTGAGACTGAATGCAGGGCTTCCTAAGAGTTTCTGGGCAGAGGCTATGAATATGGCATGCTATCTCATCAATAGATCACCTCGGGCATTGTTGGGTGGCAAGGTCGCAGAAGAAGTATGGACATGTAATTCAGTTAATTTCAAACATTTACGGGTTTTTGGTTGTCCTGCTTATGTGCATGTACCTGGAGATGAAAGATCAAAATTTGATGAAAAATCCAAGAAGTGCATCTTTCTGGGTTGTAAGAAAGGTGTGAAATGATACAAGTTTTGGGATCTAATTGCAAAGAAGATGGTGATCAACAGAGATGTAGTTTTTTATGAACTGTCCATGTTACAGCAGAATCAAGACAAGGTGCATGAGAACAATTCCAATTCAGATGCAGTGTAGATGGATTTATAATAACATCCAGAAACAACTAAGAGAGCTGAAGGTTCAAATCTAACACCTGGTGATTCCATTCCATATGATCTGCAGAATTATAATCTAGTCAGAGACAGACGGAGATGCACCAATATAAGGCCTCCTAGCAGATTGGGTTATTAAGACTTAGTCTCTAGTGCACTTCTCATCAGCAGCGATGATCCAACCACTTTTTAAGGAGCAGCCACTAGCCATGAGAAAGAGAAATGGATGGGTGCAATGGTTGAGGAGATGGGGTCTTTGCAGAAAAATCGCACATAATAGCTAGTTCAGCTTCCTGAGGGAAAGAAAGTTATTGGGTGCAAGTGGGTGTACAAAAGGAAACCAACAGTATCAGAAAAAGAAGGGGAAAAGTTCATGGCTCGACTGGTAGCAAAAGGGATTTTCACAGTAGAAGGGGATATATTATGATGAAATCTTTTCTCCTGTGGTCAGACATACTTCAATCAGGGCAGTGATATCATTAGTAGTCATTTGAGATTTGCATTTGAAGTAGATGGATGTTAAAAATGCTTTCTTGCATGGTGATCTAGAGGAGCAGATTTACATGGAACAGCCAGAAAGTTTCACTCAACCTAGACAGGAGCATCTGGTTTGCAGGTTAAAGAAATCATTCTATGGTTAAAACAGTCTCCAAGACAATGGTATAAGCGGTTTGACTCCTACATGATTCAGATTGGCTACAAGAGATGTGAGAATGATTTGTTATATTTATGTGAAGAGCCTTGATGATCATTTTGTTATTTTTCTGTTATTGTATGTTGATGATATACTGACTGCTGCAAAGAATATGAATGATGTTTGTGATTTGAAAGCTTTATTGAGCCAGGAATTTGACATGAAAGACTTGGGTCATACGAAGAAGATTCTTGAAATGGAGATTCATCGAGACAGAAGCTCAAGATGATTATGTTTATCTCAATGAGGCTATGTTGAGAAAGTGTTGGACAGGTTTGAGATGAGCAAAACAAAGCCTGTAAGCACCCCTTTGACAAATTATTTTAAGCTTTCTTCAGAACAGTGTCCTAAGATAGATACGAAAATCGAAGACATGGCAAATGTTCCATATGTCAGTGCAGTTGGCTGCTTGATGTATGCAATGGTATGTACTAGTCCTGATTTGACTCATGTTGTTAGTCAAGTCTGCAAATACATGTCTAAACATGGAAGTCGACATTGGGAAGCGGTCAAGTGGATTTTCAGATATCTGAAGAGTACTGTAGGACATTGAATTATTTTTGGCAGTCAGCGAAATAATCCTTCAGTTGTGGGGTACATTGATTCAGACTATGCAGGTAATTTGGATGGCAGAAGGTCTACAACTGGGTATGTGTTTACTCTTGGTGGAGGGCCTATATGTTGAAAACCAACAATTCAGTCTATTGTGAAATTATCTACAACTGAAGCTGAGTACGTGGCAGTAACTGATGCGAAAAAGAAGCCTTATGGCTTGCTGGGCTAGTAAAGGAACTGGGAGTTGAGCAAGGTGGAGTTCAGTTGTATTGTGACAATTAGAATGTTATTTATCTAGCTAAGAACCATGTGTACCATGCGAGAACCAAACACATTGATGTCAGGTATCACAAGATAATATGATGTGTCAATATTAAAATATAAAATAAATTGTGATGATTTTTCAACTCTGAACTTAATTTACATTTCGATTTGGCCAATTGAATTGTGAAAATATGTTGTGAAACATATGATCCGAGAAATAGAGTATGAGTTCTACAAGAGAGTGAGGATTAGGTGTAAATAAATAGGGAAATATTCTTTGTTGGGTGTAGAATTGGAGAATTTTTAGGGTGACAGACTAAAATCCCCAATTCGGTCTTAGCGTTTAAGAACTAAAGTGAGAGTTAGCCTTAAGGTGAAGGGAAGTGGGAGCTATGGAGTGGGAGCCGGTATCCTCCTAGCCTAACCACAGATTTAGGGACTAAACTTAGGATTAGCTATTGATTTTTTATAGACTGTATCAGGGTAGAGAATTATAATTGCTCCTATTTGGTACAATACATATTATAAATATTTATCTCATCTCATTTCACCAGAACCTCATTGTAGTGGGAATGATGCTTTTTCACATAAGAAATCTTTATTACATAAACAAAGTTAGTAGATTAGTATTTACATTTTAAAAATTGTATTTCTATTTTGCTAATATTTAAGTACTTTAGTTTTGATAACATCTCAACATTCGAAATTAGTGACAGTGATTTCGTTTGATTTTCTGTAAATTTCCTAGTAAAACTTATATTTACCAATTTACATCTTCCCTATGGGATTGATATTTGAGGCTTAAATAGAAAGTCATTTATTACTTGATAATGATACGTATACTTGTTTAGAATCTCATTATTAATTGCCTATAATTATATATATTTTACACAACTTATTTTTCATATAAGGATCAAGTTTTTGGCGATGTAGTGATGTCAACTTCATAAATCCTTACATATAAAAAATTGTGATCACAAACCAATAGGAGTCATAGGAGGATTCATTTTGGATGCTCAATATGCTGGTCTTAAATCTCTTAGCCAAAGACTAGGGATATAGGTCCATCCATATGAGCTTTCCAAAAGGAATCAGGAGACCAAATCAAGAGGTCCTAGGGTTTGGGGTGTGTGAAAAAGTGTAGTGTGCAAGCTAGCGTAACCAAAACAAGACCACCCAGGGTTAGTCTTAAGTTTTGACCATCTTATGGGAGACTCCTCTTGAGCTCTTCCATACTGACCCCACCTACTAAATGCTAGAGGTTATGACTAACATGTGGAACTTCATGTTGAGCAAAGAAGAGTTTATAATTTCTAATGGTGAGGGTTCCCTTTCTAGTTCTCTAGCAATATTCAACAACAAAGTCTTATGGCTAGACCCTAGGCTACTAAAGAAGAAAAACTAGACCTCAACCAAAAATGAATTCAACAGATTATTTTGTTCTAATTGTCATTTTTCTCCACGGTTTCTCTTTTGGTTACCATGCTTAGCTCCTCCCACTATAACTCTATGGAATTATTTATGGCTAACTACTCTAGTTCATGAAAGATGGCCTATGAATAGGTTTAGCTGATCGAACTAGTGTATATCTTTGATTCTTCCATTAAATTGAGAGCGGTTTAGAATGATGAAACGGTGAACAAATTGTCTGACACTGAATTAGTTGTCTACTGGGATCCATTCCGGCAAAGGTTGTCTCTGCCTCTCTCCAAGAAATTAATTGAGATCTATAATTTTTATGGGATCATTCTAGCCCAAGTGATGCCAAACTCATTCGTTACCATCATAACTTTGGTGGCATATTTGAGGTGGATAAAGATTCCCTAGTTGATAGATTGTTTTAGATATTTTTCTCAATGAGGGCTTACTAGAAGAAATTCCCCTAGTTCCCTATAAATAAAACTTGATTTTTGGGCTTAGAGAATAAGGTGAAAGATTAGAAGAGAAAATTTTATTTCAAATGTTCGGAGGAAAAGGTCGATCCATTATCCTGCAACAAAGAATAAGACGAGACTGGTGCGTGTGCTCAAGTGTATCTATCAGGTGATGAATATTGAGCTTAATGTACTTAGTTATATAAAAGTCCCCCCTTCATAGAAAGTGTAAGAACTATAATTTTTTAGGACTAGTATCAAGGAGGACTAGGCCCGCACATACACTATCGACGAGAATACTAAGATGGCCTTGGTGAGGGAAGGTCGAAAAGAGACCATTTTATTGCTTGATTGGACTAATATATTCAGTATGTTTCCCCTTCAACCACTGCTTTTCAAAAGAAATCGACCGATGAGTTCATATCGAAAGGAGTTAACCATAGAAGCTGGAATAATAACTTAACCTATTGGCGCCATTTTTGACTTGTTTTTGAGGTTACTGAGCTTGATTAAAGTTTCCCTGGGTTAATGCCTATACAGATAGTTAGCCACATATAAAATAGCCATGTGTTGTGGCACTGTGGTCCGAGTACCAGCACCGCAACCTTGCATGGTGATGGAACAAGTCCATTGGGACACGCCAGAACCATCATGGCGTTGTGACACTAAAAGGTGCGACATTATAATGCCTTTAGAACATCGAAGGAATTCATGAATGCCTTGGTGTCTCGAAGGTCAGACACCCCAACACCTCGAAGACATGCCATCTCATTAAAAATATTAATAATGGTTTTGCAATATAGACAAAGAATTTAGGATTTAGGGCCTAACCTTGTGGTGTCAAGTGCAGTGCAACAATGTCGAAACATCTACAAATAAGGGTGGGTTGAATGGTTTTCGTACACTCGAGTCTCTCTATAACCAAACTTAGTAGCATTTCTCTCCCCTCTTTGACATTTCCTTGTCTTATTCTTGAAATGCCTCTCAGAAGACATCAAAGGACGTTGTTACCACCGACAGACAATAAGAAATACGATGCAGTCAGGTTTGCTGTGAGGATGCAGTGTGAAGGTATGCAGTCTCCCTTCACTATAGAAGGCACGTGCATATCAAAGATCTCAGAATGCTACAAGCCTTAGAAGACACAAGTACATCAAGAACCTTAGAATGCTACAAGTCTCAGGAGTCACAAGCACATTAATGACCTTAGAGAAACACCCGCAAGAAAAACACGATCATAAATTATTTGCGACAAGCCATTTGGTGACTAGCATTGTGACAAAAGAATCGATCACATCGCTAATATGTAATGGGAAGGTCAATGCTTTTTCACGGCTTTTTGGTGATGACTAATTTGAGTGCTGTTGACCTCACTTTTGGTTGAGGTCTAGAAATTTCTTTAGTAGCCTAGGTCTAGCCATAGGACTTTCCTATTGACTAGTCTTAGAAAAT